>JAQQAE010012668.1:0-13072 GCA_029823295.1 Pseudamia nigra | reverse complement strand
ATGTATTCTTACTGTGGCTTATGACTTGTTAGTGGGTCCGTGGACACTGCACACGTCCATAACTGTAAACAACTCCAAAGCCCGGAGCTGCCGGCTCTCAACACAGACAGAGGCTGTTAGCTGTGTCGACACGGCCCAGGCAGCGCTGTGTCCCACCGTGTTGAGCTGGCGTGTCCGGGCTGGGCAGCACTGTGTCGACACGGGCTGGGCTGCTAGCAGGCGGCTAACGGCTAACGGCCTGGGCAGCGACACGCCGAGACGGCGCTGCCAGGCCTGGCACGGCGCTGCCCAAGCTATGGCTACGGTTAACAACATAGCCGGTTCCGGAGTGGAGTTGGCTCCGGAACCAAAGTGGAGTTAGCCTGGCAGCGTTAGTGTCGACACAGCTAACAGCCGTTAGCAGCCTGTGTTAAGAGCCGGCAGCTCCAATCTTTGGAGTTGTTTACAGTTATGGATGTGTGCAGTGTTCACGGACACACTATGAAGTCATAAGCCAAGGTAAGAATACATTCTAAATCATTTTTAAAACTAATTTCATTCATTCCGTTTCAGATAATTGACATAAGTTCCTTTTCAAATAATAATAATGAATAAATGTGCAGGTAGGGGTGTGTAATACGTACTTTATATGGGAGTTTGTCGTGGGTCCAGAATGGATTCATTGGTTTTACATGCATTTTTATGGAAAAAGTCGCATCAGATAACAAGTGATTTGGACACAGGCCGTGACGCCGGAACAGATTATCGTCTGTATCCGAGGCACCACTGTATATTCTTTGGTTTTATCCATATATTATTGATTATTTTGTCTATTTTTTTAAAACAATTTTTGCATTACTTTGTTGGTTATTTTAACTGTGTCCACTGACTTAATTTTGTTCCTTTTGCCAATTTTTATTTCACAACTTTTATTGAATTTTTTGTTCCAAGGCGTGTGGTTTTCCTGTCAACCGGACTGGAAATTTGGTTGAAGACATTTCACTACCTATCTAGGGAGCTTCTTCAGTTCTAAAAACTCATGCAGGCAACCAGAATTTATACTGTGTGGTTCAGGACACACCCTTCCTAAGAGGTGTTAGTTCCACCTAGGCTAGGGTCGTTACAGAGTCATGAGGGTCTGTCTTTCAACAAACACCACATTCCTGTACATTTCAAACCGGGCAACACATTAAGGCAGAAGTTGGTCCATCCTAAGGACAAAATACCCAGACACAAGCTGGAGAATGTAGTTTATGCAGTCCAATGCAGTGAAGAATGCTCAGAACTGTACATTGGGGAAACCAAACAGCCGAATGGCCCAACACAGGAGAGTCACACCCTCAGGACAGGACTCCACAATCTGCCTGCATCTCAAGGACAAGAAACACTCTTGAGGACAAGAATGCCCAGATCTTGGCCAGGGAAGACTGTTGGTTTGAACGTGGAGTGAAAGAAGCTATTTCTGTGAACAGGGAACGACCCTCTCTGAATAGAGGGGGAGGTCACCATCTTTCACCCATTTAGCGCTCGGTGCTGGAATCTTTACCCAGACAAACTGCAGCAAAATTCCTGGGTCACTCACACCCCCTGCCCCCCTCTGTCCCCATCCACAGAGTGAAATTGCCAACGACCTCCCCTTCACACCCCTGCTTTGTTCAGAGACAGAGACCCTCACAACTCTGTAACGACCCTGGCCTAGGTGGAACTAACACCTCTTAGGAAGGGTGTGTCCTGAACCACAGAGTATAAATTCTGGTTGTCTGCATGAGTTTTTAGAACTGAAGAAGCTCCCTGGATAGGTAGTGAAATGTCTTCAACCAAATTTCCATTCCAGCAGATGGAAGGAAAACTACACGCCTTGGATACTATGACCTGGATGACTGAGAATCTTCACAGACAATTTTTTTGTTCTTTTTTTTTTTTTTTTAAAATCGGCTTTTGGGTATTCACATTCACTTTTCAGATTATTTTGTTCAATATTTTTCATTTATGTCAGTTTTCTTACATTTTGCTCATCTACATTTGTTTACTTTGTCTTCATTTTGTTGAATGCTTGGGGGGGGTTGTCAGTTTTTGTGCATATTTATGAATTTTTTTTGATCATTTTATTCATTTTTGTCTTCATCGTCTTCATTTGGTTTGCTCATTTTGATCTAGTGCTGTGAGGTAACTAAATTAAACCAAAATGGAAAAAAAAAAAAATAGTCCATTCGTCATTCTTAAATGTGTTATGTTTAACAGTGAAAGAGCAAAACACATTAGAATGGTTTGACATGTACATTCATTTTCAGCAAAAAAAAGAGACGTTATGGTCCCAACATTTCTTGTTTGGGTTTCGAGTTGAAAAAGGAACAGGTTTCCCAACTGATTGTCATCCTTTTAGTTTATAATGAAGTAACAGACGACATGTTGCGGTGCCTGTCTCGATTTTCACCCTCACAAACAAACAAACAAACAAACACACAAACAACCTCCTCCTCAGATGAACCAAGGCTCTTTAAATCCAGGCTGCTCCGTCTCTACCTGAGCCGTGCTGAGAAGCAGCGCATGTACTCGGTCATCCAGCGGTCGTCGGACACGGTCAGCTGTGACCGCCTCATCTTCTCCAAGTCGGCTGACCTCGCCCGCCGCCGCACCAGGTTTGAAGCGCGCTTGGCTGATTCCCGCCAGGTCTGAACGCAGGCATCAGACGTGTGACTCTGAGGGAAACAAAGGGTGGAAATAAACTTGATGGTTCTCATGTGGTGGCTCGGGGCCCTGTAGTGGGTCACAGGTCCTGAAGTGTGTGCTGGAAAAGTAACATTTTCACAAGCTATATTTTAGTCATTCATCTGATGTTGGACTTTGGCAGGTGTCCAAGGCGTGTGGTTTTCCTTCTGTCGACTGAACTGGAAATTTGGTTTGAAGACTTTTCAGAACTGAAGAAGCTTCCTGGATAGGTAGCGAAATGTCTTCATTGTCTAGATTTTTCTTGTTTTCTATCAGTTTTTTAAATAATTTGTAAAGGTATTTCTGCTCATTTTGCTAATTTCGTTTTGGTCATTGTCTAGATTGTTTGGTTGTTTTTATTATTCTATTGTTCAGTTAATTTTGTTGATTACTTTACTATGTGCAGAGTTTGTTTAAAAGACCCTCGGAATACACATAATATACATGTTTACCAGTTTATTAAAGGAAAAAAACAAAAAAAAAAAAAAAAAAAACACGTTGGCTTGGTTTTGAACTGGATAAAAGTGGGTTGTGATTTGATCATTTCTTTTGTCTCTCCTCTGTCCACTGACCCCAACCGGTCGAGGCAGATGACCGCCTACCCTGAGCCACTGGTTCTGTTGGAGGTTTTTCTCTTCTGTTAAAAGAAGTTTTTTCTCCCCCCGTCGCCTTTGGCTTGCTCTCTGTATAGTCATGAGGTCTCAGCACCGAACTGTGAAGCGCCTAGAGATAATCGGCGATTATGATTGACACTATACAAATAAAGATTGAATTGAATTGATTGAACTGAATTGATAACCAGTGGAAAATGTGGGTCACAAGGAAACACCAGTTGAAAATGCTGCCGTAAGTTATAGAAAGTCTTAAAATGTCTTAAAATTCAAATTAGTGTTGCTTTTGAACTTGCCTGAGCAAAGGCGTAATTACAGAATTGACTTTTTTAAATAAAAGTAGTTGCTGATTAATTTGATAATTGAATTGTTACAGCTCAGCTAGGATTTTCTAGTCTCCTTGTCTTTCAGTCTGATTTTTCTCTTTACAGATCACCTCAGCAGAGAGCAGTGAGTTTACATGTCCAGTCTATAACCATAACAGTGTGTCTCGGTAGAGGTGACTCTGACTCAACTCCACAACAACAAGCAGAGGAATCGGTTGTGGTTATGTTTCTCTTTGGAACCTTCCGACAGAGTTCGGCATTGGTGCAGCTGAGATTATGTGGCTTTAGAGCAGGGGTGTCAAACTCATGCCACGGAGGACCATAATCCTGCAGGTTTTCTCTCCAACCAGTCACTAAAGCAGGTGCTTTCACTGATCAACACTCCTTCAAACTGAGGGGATGAGCTAACCAGTGAAGTCACCTGCTTTAGTGAGTGGTTGGAGAGAAAACCTGCAGGGTCTCAGTCCTCCATGGCACCTGTTCTTTAGAGTGTAAACTAGAGGTCGACTAATTATCGGCCGAAACGATTATCTACGCCGATATTTGGAATTTTGATGTATATTGGTATCGATGTTTTTTTTTTTTATATCTGATGGGCCGATATCAAGAAATCAATACAAAACTGGTTTATTTCGGCCCAGATGCTACTGTCCCTCTCTCGTTCTCCTGCCACTTCTGTCTCCAGCATTGGGTCATCTGATTGGGTAAGCAAGCCACAGTATGCGCAAGTGGAAGAGCCACTGAAGCGGAAGCTGTCCACACACACGCCGGAGACGTAAAGTTTTCTCGTGCAGAGAAGCTCCAGAGACCAAACATGTGTCGACAGTAAACACAGAAAACTCTCCTAAAATTGTAATAAACATCCTAATGCTCTATATCTCACAACTACTACTAATGTTACAGTGTGCAGCAGAATAACTTGAGTGGAGAAAACATTAGCGGCAGCTCTGCCAGCTCGTAGTACCTCCCGACATGTCTATGAATTACTTGGAAGAAGGCTGCTGATAATATAACATTAGTTCGCCGGTCTGGCTCTAAACGCTCAGTAGACTATGTATCATCAATGGGGAGAATGTATGTAATGTGGAGAATAGTGCGTGTTTGCATGAAAGTCACATGAAAAACTCTACAGCTCATGACTACTACAATATCTTCTGACTCTAGGATCCATGTACTTCTGGAGCTATTTATTTATTTTTTGGTTATGTAAACATGCTTTAGTCATTAAAACGAAGTTAAGTGCTTGCTTCATTCAACATTTTTACACCAATTTTTACACCTTTTCAGCAAATGAATATCAGCTCCAAATATCACTTATCAGCCTCCTTAACTCGATCACTAGTGTAAACACGATGAAAAGCACCAGAAAACTGCCATCTGTTTCACTGCTTTTTTTCTTGGCATCTCGTCTCATGTATCCAGCCCTCATCTCCTGCTTATCCTGGTCTGGGTCGCGGGGGCAGCGGCCTAAGCAGAGAAGCCCAGACTTCCCTCTCCCCAGCCACCTCCTCCATCTCCTCTGGGGGACCCCCAGGTGTTCCCAGGCCAGCTGAGAGACTTAGTCTGATAGTCCCTGCAGCGTGTACTAGGTCTGCCCAAGGGCCTCCTCCCAGTTGGAGCTAGTTGTGGCAACCAGGGATTGGACTACCTGGGCCTCCACCTTTGGTTGCCACCCAAACCACACAGCACCAGACCCTTACGACCTTTCCTGCAGGTGGTGGGCCAACAAGAAGGCATAGTCATAAGGGTCTTATGAATAAGCTCTTAATCTGACCTCTCACCAAGCAACAATTTGCCTTAGGAGACCCTACCAGGGGTGAACTGCCCCCAACAACACAGGTCCTAGGATCACTCCAACATAATAAGGTGGCGATTCAAGGAGGGGCTCTCATGTGATACACTGTAAAGTTCGCTGTACCAATGCCACTCTGTCATGGAGCAGAGAGAAGAGTTTCAATAACACAGTTTGCCAACAGGGCAAGAGATGAGTTACACACTTTGCCTTTAACCCACTGCGTAGCAGTATGTAGCTCAAAGCAGCTCCACATTAAACATGTTCAGCAGTAAAATGAAACATACACGTGATGGCAGCAGTACGGTAAATATCAGATATACAGTAATAGTAGAACCCCGACCGGGAGCATTTTCCTTTTACTTGTAGTCGAGTATTTTCACAGTGTGGTCTCAGTAGTTTTAGTGGAGTAAAAAATGTAAATACTTCTTCCACCACTGGGGAAACCAGAGAGAGGGTCAGAGGAGTCGTTTCCGAAAGGCACACCGTTGTTTTATTATTGATGTCTGCACAGTGTTCGGTGACAGTCTCTGGTGTCTGTGCATGAAGATGAGCTTAGCGGAAATACTCAAACTGGTTTTACATTATACAGTTTACACATGAACTCAACTTATCTACAATTATTTTTCTTATAACATAAAAAAATAAAGACCATACAAAATAAAAGTCAGTAAATAAAGTTTTTTTTTTTAAATGAGGGTTTGTGTTTATAAGCTCAAAGATTAATTTTCATGCCAAGCAATCATAACATACAAACCTAGATATAAATTAAAAATCTATTTTTAAATTGAATTACATACATACATACATACATACATATGTTCAATTTTGTGGATTTTCTCTATGGCTTAAAAAAACTGATCTAAAAATCTGGTCTGAGTCTTGTTCATTTCATGTCCTACAGTCAAATCACGGCAAAATGCTTGAAATTCTAACAATCTTCTGTCTTTCTTAACGTGGGTCGTGGAGCATTCTTTACTGGGTCGACCAAACTGGTGATTTTGTTTATTTCATCAGCGATTTGCTTTGATTTATTGTTCATTTTTATTATCTTCATTTTGTTCAGTTTCACTTGTTTTGCTCATTTTCTTGATTATTCTGATTTTGTCCATTTTCAACAATGTTATTTTCATTTTTGTTCATTTATTCTCATTTTGTAAATCTTTTGTCCATTTAAGTGAAGTAGATCTTTCTATTTTCATATAATTCAATATTTGAAGACTACAAATAAGCTGAAAAATGTCCTGATAAAATATACCATTGCCTATTGACTGATCAAACCATGTTCAGGACCGATGTTCTGCCCTTTTATGAGAGACTTATGGCATTTTTATTAGTTTTTGCTCAAATATTACAGCAGTATATAATGTACACTGGACAGGTTTATTGAAATCATAAAAATTCAAATAAACTTCCCAAAGTTTTTTGCTTCTTCGAGCACAAAAAGTAAATGAACATTAAGGAAATGGCAGCTGTTTTTGAATTCATTCATTTAAAAATAATGTGCAGAGGCATTTAATTTCATCCAGTTGAACAGTAGAATACTCACTGCCTCTGTGTTCATTCTGGATCATTCTTTTATTATTATTACTTACTATGTTCTGTGCACAAAAGCTGTTTTTTGTTTCCTTTGTAGTATTTATGTTTCTTCATATGGAATTTAATGGTTTAATCTGATGTAAATGTAATGTATTGAGGTTATTATAATAAATAAATAAATCTCTGCGTAGTCCATGTCCCCACAGGGCAGGTACTCACATCGTTGGGGGTCCTCCTGACCTCGCTCAGGTCCAGTCGACTGGGCGGACGTCGGTTCTCCTTGGTGCTGCTCGGTGGTTGGCTCTTGGCTCTCGGAGGTTTCCGGACCATGGCTGGTTTCTCATCATGGGAGGCGTCTCTCTGCGCTGGCTCAGAGTGACGGGTGCGGCGGCGGGGGCGTTGTCTCGGCTTTGGGTTGGCCAGCTGCTCTCCGTCGGAGGACGCCGTGTCGGCCGGCCCATTGTCTGTTGCTGTGTCATCAGTAGGTCCGGTGATGTTTGGAGCCTCTGTCACAGACGCACCAGCGGCTTCAGTCACACCGTTTTCTACGACTGCCCCTTCTGTTTACAGACAAAAAACAAACACAGCTCTACTGTTGGTTTCACTTTGGCGTCCAGAATAATCCAAGAGACACATTTTAATGCAGTCTGGATTCGAGCTGGACATAAATGAATAGTTACTCTTATTGTGATAACAGGTATTCAATGATGATGATTTTTTTTTGTCTCTGGAATGGTAAGATTTATTGATTTATTTTTATTTAATATTGTAAAAGCCAGAGTGTATTTTTATCCTGTGACATCATTTTCATCTTTTTGGTCTTTTGTGTCCTTTTGACATTTACAAATAAATATCAGCCATGAATAGCTCATCAGCTGGAGATCTGTCCAGGGTGCACCCCACCATCACCCTAAGAAAGATGCACCTCGATCCCTCTAACCCTACAGAGGAATAAGGTGCCACACAAGATGAATAAATAAACCAATAACCCTCTAGTGTCTTCAACTTTGACTCAGGATAGTTATCAATAACAATTGATGTAAAAAAAAAAAAAAAAAAAAAAAATCTATTATGAGGACATTTTGGTTGTCTCACTCAGCTCTAGTTAGAATCTCTAATCAAACTGATTCCAATCAGACTGAAGAAATATTGTCCATGAAACTGTAGCTAGTGATTAAGAAATAAAACATGTGCACCTTAAATTAAACTAGTCACAAAATGACCATCCACAGTCTGAAGCCTTAATTATTATTTAAAACCAATTCCAGCCATTGTCTTTGCCCATGACAAATTAAATATCCATCTCACTAAATAACATATTTACTTTGCTACTGTATCACCATAAGTAGCTTCAGAGCTAATGAGCTGCTCTAATGACAGCCTGTTGAGAGAAAACGTCAACATGGCCTGTATGTCTGAACAGAAGGAAACAGTCTTCTCTGATTACTGAACCACATATTTTTAGCATCAGTGTCTCCTGAGAAAAACCAGGCCCTGGACCTCATACTGTCACAGTGGGACAAAGAAACCTGTTCCACGTTCTGTCACATTATCCCACATGTTCTCTGGAAGATAGAAACGGAAGAACCAGTGCAAACAGCCCTGACTCTTTGATTTCTAAACACAAACTCTGCTCTGGTAAATAGCCGTGCAACATGTGGTTTAATAAGAACTACAGCATGAATCCATGATTAAGAACCAGAACCACATCAAGAACTCCAAGGACGGTGACAGTGTTGTGAGCATCCACATGGAGGGATGTTCACATTCTGTTCAGTGTTGTCAAACAAACACTGCACCCACTTCTCTGTGTACAAAAAATAAATGTGTTTATCTCAAATTCTCCACTAAAAATGATTCACGAAGACCAATGATATCCACATAGGCATGGAAAAATTTATGCTACATTCTGTTACCATGACTGGACTCAATGTGTCGCTGAGCAGCACAACTTCGTTTTTACTCTCATTACTCATAATAATCTGCTGTTTTCTGTTATTTTCTCTTTTGGAATATATAAGGTAACTTTTTAATCATTTGATGTCTTTTACACCATTTCTCTTTTTGCATAGTTAATTTGAGGTTTTGTTTTAATGTTGCTTTAGTCTTTTACCTACAAAGACCATCTTGTGGTTTCTTCATCTTTCAAATCAAAGGATCAAAATGAGCTTTTAAACTTAAGGAAATAATTTGTAATTTATAGTGATAATTATATCTTGATATAAAACTTTTCTCCTGAGAACATTTTTGGCCTGATCACCCAGCTCTACTTTAAAGCAGCACAGTGTAAGATTTCCACCACAGAATGAGGTTTCCAAACTCTGACTAAGCTAAAGTCCTACCACCGTGGCCTGCAGGGAGGTAGGCCAACGGTGACCTCACCTTGTTATTGTTGGACTGGTCAGTCACAGCTTTGCTTACCCTCTTTGTTTAGTAGTTTTGTGCTTTTAGTCTGTATTTATGAACTAATCAAACAGACTTAGTAGGGAATGGTGTAGCCATCGTGCCCTAAAAAGTGTGATCTCATTTTACTGATTGAATTAGCATGCATGCTGTTTACTATTATTTTGAGAAGAGTGCAGATGTTACAAAGAGGCAGCTTGTCTGTGGTCTGTTTCCTGCAGTGGCTCGCATCATATTAATTTACAAGAGCAGTAACAGACAATTACAGTTTGACAACTGTAGAAGGAGCCCGAGAGCAATTCCTACATCGTGCTGCTTTAAGGTTCCATTCGTCTCCTCACCTGTCGTTGGTTCTGCATCCGTGGTGTCTCCTGCTCCGGCGGCGCCGTCTACACTCTCGGATGGTGGTTTTGGATCTAAGCTGGACCTCAGATCTAGCAGCCGCTGTCTCACCTCTGAAGTGCCTGGAGGCGGGAGCGACAGGGGGACCACTTTGTTCCTGGTCAGCCTCGGTGTGGACCACCCGCTGGACTCCGAGCCACTGTCCCAACCCTCCCAGAACCAGGGCTTGTGGGAATGCTCAATCACCCGCCGGGTCAGACGGTACTTCAGCGAGTCCTCGTAACATTTAGAAAATGTCTCCCACTTCGGATCCCGGAACTTTTTCATGTACTCTGTCCGAGCTTTTTTGGTCACCATGGTTCTCGTTCTGATTCCTCTTGCTCTAAACACTGAAAACGAAGTTATGACATCATTGAATGAAATAAAATACACCTCAAGAAGCTCCCAACAGACTAGAGAATCATGGGACATGTAGTCTGGGAGCAAGAAACTAAACTATACACTGAGTGATCACAAATCAATAATAAGTCCAAAACCACTCAATGCAATGATAAAAGCCATTTGAGAGTCACTACAACACCTCCTAGGCCTGCTCTCTGACATTTTGTTGGGTTTCCTCTACCTATTGTCTGTTCAAGCTTTAGCCTTGATTTGTGAAGTACCTAGAGATTATCTCGGATTATGACTGCCGCTATATAAATACAACTGTCTTGAATTGAACAGAGGCAGAGGTTCCTAAACTTTTTCAGCTCAAGAACCTAAAGAAAAAAATGAGCTGTCTCCTTATGACCCAATCAAGACATGGCCCACCTTTTTTTTTTTTTATCTTATTCAGTTCACATATAACATTTTTTATGTCTGTTTAACTGTTAAAGATAATGACAACAAGCAGTGAAGCCTGTATTTAGACTCTTCATTTAGACTTAATGTTGTGGTTTCAACACAATTAAAATGAACAAAATACAGAGTAAACAAATAGTAAACACATTTATTAAGAGAAGAAACAAAAAAACAGACTAATCAAGAGAATGAGCACATTTAAAAAAAAAACAAACAAAAAAAAAAAAAAAAAGAAAATTTGCAAAACCAAGCAACAAAACAATAAAAAAAAAAAAGTATTCTGGGACCCCACCCTAGGTTTGGGAAACAATAATGTACTACAACTGAACAAATCATGCATGCGACCGGGGGGGTCACCGGTTTGAATCCACAGGAGATCGGGGTGGGGAAGGTGAAGACCCCCATCTGTCCCCACCTTCATCATCATCACCACTGTGAGCACTTGAGCAAGGGCTTTAACCCCCAAATGCTGCGCAGCGACTGCCCTCCACTCCCCGAGGGAGGGGTCAAATGTGGAGGCAAAATTTCATGAATATGTATGTATATACAGTGGAACCCCGGGTAAGAAACACTTCTACCAACGAAATTTTCGGGGTAACAAAGAAAAATTCAGCCAAAATTGTGTCCCAGCTAACAAAAAAAAATAAATTGGGGTTACGAATTTTCTCGCAATGCGAAGACTTAACTTCTGGGTCTATCTCGGCCGTGTTAAACATCAATGTGAACTCCGTGTTGTATATTTGCCTTTTTCACCTAAAATACTGCTTCATTTTGTGTTTTTCATCATGGGACCTAAGAAAAGTGGCGTCTCCGTCTAATCCTCCTCTGGTAAGCGTCTTTATAAATCAATAAATGTGCACGTACGGGTGTGTAATACATGGGAGTTTTGGTGGGTCCGGAACGGATTAATTGGTTTTACATGTATCGTATGGAAAAACTCGCTCCGGCTAATGAATTATTCGCCCAATGAACGCGACCCCGGAACGGATTAAACTCGTTAGCCAAGGCACCACTGTATGTCATTAAACTAATAAACTTAAATAAAACTTTATATCCCTAGGGCAACTTCAATTCAATTTCAATGCTTTATTTTTAGTCGTAATAACAGTTTTCTCTTTATATTTTAATTGTCTTAGTTTCTTTCTGTGATTTTATTGTTTTATTGCATACTACTGTTTTATTGTTTTACACCCAAGGTTCTGGTCACTGTAATTTTGGATTGTTTATTTATAGGAAAGATATGAATTTACACAATAAGAATAATAATGTAAAATGAGAACAGCATGACCTCATCAGTACATTTAATTGGTTTAATATTAGAAGAGTGTCAGTTTTGTTTAACATTCCGTGATAAAAAGCCATCCACAGTTGTTACAACGCCCCCTTCAGGTCAGAATAAGATAATCTCACTGTAATTTCTGTTGGAAATAAATGAAACTGTGTCATTAAAACGCACAAACCTACGCCATGTAAACTAAAACCACCAGGCCCATTAATGAGAGGGGTTAAGTGTCCAGGTGTGGTCTACCTGTTAGCTCCGCCCACTTCCCTGTACAACAGATTACAAGGCAACAAGCTTGAAGGAGGATTGAGTCTTATTTATAGTCTTACTACTCATACACAACCAATAACTGACCGCCCGCCCACACACACACACACATTTTCTTTATTTTTTCACTTTGAATAACTGTTATCTTCACTGAATCATACAACATATTAATTATTCATGTATCTCAGATAGGATACAGCTGATCTAAAGGTTAACAACATGCAATTTATTAAGGAAAAGCTAATTATTGTTGAATTATTTATCTGGTTTCAGTCACACCCCATTTCATCACACTATGCATGATTTTCTGGATTATTTCTGAACATATTAAGAAAACATTTAAGCCAGTTCTGAAGACACGGGGAGCAGAAAATTATTAAAAGTGTAAATACGGGCTTTACATTTCGGTAATGTCTGATAACAGCCATGTCAACAGCCTCACCTGCCGCTCGGTTGGTTAAGGTTTAAATCCCGTCTGTAAACAAGCTAATGGTTCACTGTTGAGTCTAAATAACGTCTCCAAACTGGTTTGACGCTGGTGTCCGATAAGAGGCTACTCACCCAGGCGTCATGCCCCAGATGTCTGGTGTTTTTTAGGCTAGTTTGTCGCCGTCAGTCGCTGAGCATCGCTCCGTCTCTGCCTGACAGAAAACACCGAGCCGAGGCTCCGCGCGACGCCGACGACACGACGCATCCGGCGCAGCCTTTCAAAATAAAAGTGAAATGAACTCATAGACTGTTTTTGGACCATACACTGTATATATTATGGACAAGTGACCGTGACGTCACCCATTAGGTTCTTAGGGGCTGTTTTGAAGCCAATCAGGTTGTCACTTCCTGGATGGAGCCAAAAACAGGATGTAACCATATTTGGTCGAACGGCTTATAAAGCGTTCACGCCAGGAGGCTCATGGGAGAGCTAACATTAGCCGCTATCTTACTGATGCAGTAAAACTTCACCATGCAGTGTCAAACAAAGTCA
>JAQQAE010012667.1:0-13072 GCA_029823295.1 Pseudamia nigra | reverse complement strand
CCCTGCGATGAACTGGCGACTCATCCAGGGTGTACCCTGCCTTCGCTCAAGTCAGCTGGGATAGGCTCCAGCTCCCCGCACCCCCGACCCTCACAAGGATTAAGGGGTAGAAAATGGATGGATGGATGATTCAGTTTATACCACAATAAAAGGTGAAAACATTGGGGTATGAATACTTTTGCAAGCCACTGTATACAGTACCCCTCAAAAGTTTGGACACGCCTGTCTTCAGTATTGATGTACAATGTTAAAAATAAACAAAAAAGCACTAAAGGAGGAGGTATGTGCAGGTTTTTGACCGGCAGTGAATAAATGTTCATTATAATAAAGAGCAGTGATACAATAGTGTAGCAAATAGTCTGCTTAAAACATGAAGAAAAGGGAGAAGCTCTGTTGTTTGAAAAGTTCTGACAGTTAAAAAAAGACTTTTACATACACAGTTATGTAGTTTGTTCAAGTAACTTTCACCCTAGAGCACAAATGAACCTTTGATTTCATGATTATTTAACTGATTTATTGTGATAATTATCGATATCAAATACGATCAATTATTTCACCAACTCTTAAGCAAAGTTAGCATATATTAAATTGTCAAAACTGGAAAGCCTCCTTTTCATCTTCATTGTTTTTCTAGTGCAAATGTACACGGTCAAGTGTAGTAGTGTCTGTGGACACTATTTGAAATACATGCATTTTTGTACTAAGAATACATCATCTGTGACAAAGAAAACATGTTCACCAACCTATTCCCATATGTGAGATGGACTCAAGCTCTTTGTGAGATGTTGCCTTTGCAATGGCTTCTGGGAGCTCCAGAGGAAATGGCAGTACATCTCTAAACCACACAGAGAATACAACAGCCAGCATGGGTAAAACCGCCATAAAATGTGACAGTATGTGTGTGAAAAGTGTACCTGCTGACACAGTAGAAGGAAATGAGTCTTGGGAGATCTGGAAAGCTGATTGCAGATGTCTCCAGAGACAGGGCTGGGGGTGAGTTGTAAAGCACATGGATGTTTATACGAAGCATTAACAATATAAGTTGTTTTAGCAGGCTTAGATACTTTGTGGCAACTGCATTCAAAACTATGACCTTGAAACGACATCTTAACACCATTTACAGTTCATGAGAGTCAGCCTCTTACTGGAATCTTCCTCTTCAATGCCAAATTGCTGCACAAAGGATGGCACACTGTCATCTGTCAAACGAACACACAGGACATTCTTCTGCGATGTGCGGGATTTACGCACCAGGAATGTCTGCAAGGTAAGAGGAAAGATCACTCGTATGATGTCATGAGATGTAGAATGAAAAGTCTGTGATTTTGTTTGGTGTATGCACGGCTGACCCCAGGAGGCTCCCTCTGCAGTATGTGCAGTGCAGTGGCAGGGTTGATTGACAGCTGAAGCCAAACAGGACCAGTGAGAAGGAGGCGATCCAGTACACTGATGCTTTTCAGAGAACCCTGTCCCCGCTGGTGTCCCAGAAACTTTGAGGCCTGTGAAGGTTCCGGGAAATCATAGAGGGGTTCTTCTTGCTGTGCCATCTACACACACGCACACACACACGGACAAAATAATATACACATGGTTAATAACTGACTGGTAACTGCTCATGCCGTCCTCTGGTGTGGACATGTTTTAAAGTAGTTATTATCTGTCCTGGTGGTTCGCATTCATAACCACTGTAGCAACACACTACACACACCTGTGTAATAACTCTGCCTGGATTGGGACAGCAAGTCCAGACATGGTGAAGTACAGCAGCTCAGACAGCTTTAGGAAAATTGACACTTAAAACTGGTTAGAAGTATAGAGAAAACAAACACTGCAATGTTTAGAATTGAACCGCCATTTTAATTAAGTACAGTACATAATTGTACATAAAGTATAATAACGTTTTGTCTGACGAGATAGTTAAAGATAAGCGTGGATCCGCAGCGCGCATTCCTGTAAAAATGCTCACGTTTCCCCTTCAAACTTTCCAATACTCACTTTTCTTCCTGCTCACACAGCTTGGTAAGTACCATGTGTATTTCGTGGATCTAATTTAAAGCCGTCATTTACCTTTTCGCCCTGAACTCTTTATTTCCGCACTTTATCATGCCATGCTCCTTATTCTTCCATCAGCTTGAGGTGATGAAAGTCTCCTCGTCTTTTGTGGCCTGTCATGACGTGTGTCCACAGATCTGACATGTCTCCGTGTTCTGCTGTGGCTCCGCCCACTTCCCCACCTGATTTCACCTGGAAATACAACCTATGTCACAACATGTTTCATTTGCTAAATTTTTAATGGTAGTTATTATAGCTAATGACAGCTGTGACAAGTTATGGATAGTGGTAGGACATTGCAGGTTCCTTCACGGCCGTGAAGCATTATTTTTTATCCGTTTTTATCAGAGGGTGATACTGATTAATATGCAGCTAACCGTAGACGTAATGGTTTCCATACAGCTTTAAGTTTTACCTACTTAGCGTTAGCCGAAGGCTAGTTCTCATTTTAAAACTGGTGTGGCGAGTGTAAGTTAGTCTTAACTAGAGAGTCTTTAGCAAAGACAGTTTTTCTAAACCTTCAGATTTAATTTGGTGAAACGACGCCCTCCTTCATTCATTGTGCTGCAAACGCACATCGGCAAAGCGGAAGCGGATGTGAGGTTTGGAGCAGAGATCCAGAATCGCGTTGGGTAAGAAGTGTGTATGTGTGCTTTAGCTACTGAGTAATTATTCCTTTTCCGAATTTTCACTAAAATCAAAATGCTTAGGTATTAAGTAATTAATTGTATAACACCACAGAGTCCGCCATTTACGGGTATTTAGCTAGGCTAACGCTTGGAATCTGTCTGCTAGCGTTAAAACAATTGGCAAACCTGCGCTAGCAAATGTAGCCGCGTTAGCGTCAGTTAATGGCGTTCAACAAGATGGTCATTCCGAACACTCGCTTTAGCTAGCGGCTAGCCGTGAGACTTAGCATGCGCCTGTACATTCGGCGCTATTTCGTCCACTGCTATATTAACATCTTTGTGTCGTGTCTAGAGCCAGCTGTTCGTGCTAACGCCGATAGAAGCAGGCCTCTGCCCGTCTTTAAATCCTAGACGTATCTTGGCGATTATAATTAACGCAGGAGCGTCTCCGAGGTCAACCCAGTCGAGCGTTTCACTTAACGCAGCACTAAGCGTGAAGTTTCGGGTATGACTGAAGCAAAAGCGATTTGTTACTTTCAGTCTACGTTTTTATTGTTTCTAATCAACTTAGAACTGTTCTAACCAAGGATTCTCACACTGTGTTCACTTTTTGCAGATGCACAGTTAACATAGAGATGAGCGGTGAGAACATAAAGCTGTTTGTGGGGAACCTTCCTTTGGATGCAACTCATGAAGAGCTCACCAAGCTCTTTGCTCCATATGGAGAAATCAACACCTGCTCTCTGCTGAGACAGTATGCCTTCGTAACCCTGAAAGGAGAGGGGGCGGCCGACAGGTATTTTATTTGACGAAATATAAAACAATACTTTAATGAAGCAAATTTCATAAAGATTAAGTTCTTGAAGTTTTACCTGTGCTAAATACTGACTTCATTTCCATTTAATGAAGTTAGTGAAATGTATTATGTATACTGTACTAGTAAGTTAACAAATACTGATTTGAACAGTAGCCCTTAAGGCTTAGTGTGGAAAATAATAGTGTAATTTACTTATGACAGACTGTACAGCTACTTAACTGCTAGAAATGATGATTTGAAAGATTTTTGTGCTAAATTGTCAATCATACTCACACAGGGCCATACGGCATCTTGATGGCAAAGAGTACAGAGGCAGACCCTTGGTGGTGGAGGAGTCACGTGCACGCCCACCAAACTCCACCAAAGTGTTTGTGGGGAACCTCAGTGCAACATGTTCTGCAGATGACTTGCATGGCCTGTTCTCAACATTTGGAAGAGTTTTAGACTGTGATAAAGTAAAAGGTTAGTCAGTTACTCGTTATAAGCACAAATTATACTGCATAAATATTCACTATTAATTTTAATTAGATAAAACCTATGCCAGATCAAACATGTGAATCATTGGTATTTCGCGTTGGCGACCCCTGAGGGGAGCAGCTGGAAGGAGAAGAAGAAGAATTTTAATTGGATAAAGATATATTTTTCTGAAAAGCTGGAGTATATTTAACTTTATATGAGATTTATAGTACAATATCCTAAAATTAGCCATATAGCATCAGTATAACATAAAGGAATGCCAAATAATTTTTAAAGTTATAATACAATACATATATAATATAATATGATACAATACATAACAATAAAAATGTGATACTTCCAGAAAAACTTGAGTCACTGTAAAATGTAAACAGAAAAAGAATGTGATTTACAAAATTTTTGAAAACTCATGTTTAACCATAAGCGGCATGAAGTCAACGTATCAAAAGCTGAAAGTAATTTTTTTCCATTTTTGCTTGATGTTGGCATTTCAGCAGGTCAACAGTTCGGTGTCCTCTTTATTGTAATTTATGTTTCATAACTGACCAAATGTTTTCAGGGCTGACAAGTTAGGACTTTGCCAGGCCAGTTTAACACCCAGATTCTTTTGTTTTTTTTACCACAGAGATATGTTTTTAGAATATGAGCAGAATAATAATAGCCATATCTCATGTATTGCTCTAAAATCTTTATATGTCTTTTTAAGTGTTTGTGTTGCCCTCACAATTGTGCAGGTTACCCATGCCAGTTGCACAAATTCATCCCCCATACCATCCACAGACTCTAGCTTTTGACAAGTAATTGTTGTAGTTACCAACTGAATGACTGACTTGCTGAAGTCTGTTGCTGGCATCAAATTCAAAATGGGCATATCATTTTCAAAAAACAATTCCATTTCTGTTTGAATATTTGATGTCTTTGTGCTCTTTTCTGTTCGGTATGGGTTTCAGTGTTTTGTAAATCACTGCATTCTATTAATTTTTACATTTTACACAGCAGTTCAGGGTTTTTGGAAACAGGCTTGTTTGAAGTTGACAAATAAATAATACTCAACCATTTTCCTATTGTTCCACAGCGCGATTATGCTCAAATGTTGGCTACGCATTTGTGCATATGGAAAGGAAGGAGGATGCACTGGCAGCTATTGAGGCACTCAACGGGACCATATTCAAGGGACGTCAGCTCGCTGTAGAGCTTTCGAAAGCCCAGCCTTTGATCAACCAGATTGTAACTTCTGGCAGTTCAGCTAATTCTCCGGGTAACAAGGAGTGATACCTTATCAGTTTACGTCCTATGATTATATCAATATTCTCATTTCTTTCTTTTTCTGTCCTCCTGTTCACAGGTGGCAGAGAGGGTCTTCTTCCCAGGCCACCTCCCTCACTTGAGCATCACCAGAGTCAAGCGGCTGTACTGGCGGCTGCTGCTGCTGCTGCAGCTGGTCTTCCCATACAGGTCAGCCAGTTCTCAAATGTGGTTTCTCTGTTGTCAATCAATCAATCAATCAAACTTTATTTATATAGCACCAATCATAATCTCTAGATTATTTCTAGGCGCTTTACAATTCAAGGCCGAAATCTTATGACTATGTGGGAATAAATAGCTCCTTTCGTACTGTGGGGACTTTTCGCAGTTCCAAAACCTTTTCCAGAACCAGACTTTTTGTGCGTTCAGACAGCATAGGAAGTAGGGACCCTAGTCTCAGTTCCTAGAACCATTTTAGCTCCTACTCCGAGGCAGGGTCTTTTGACAGTTCCATGGGAACTCATATGACGCAGGTGATTGGTAGAACTCATAAGCTTCGCTCATTGCCGGATATGTCAGATCGGCAGCTCATCTTGGGGCAAAACAAATGACCGTTCTCATAAATGGTCATGTAAATTATGGTGGAAAACCACCAGGAAAGACAACAGAAGGAATAAAACTAGCTTCTCAATTGTACTTAGATGGCAGGTAAATTTCATAGATTTAGACTCAACTTGCAAAAGAACACACTAGATGTATCATAAAAAGTTAACATGCCCATTCATCGCTAGCATAATGTTACTTGCCAGTTGTTAGCATTTGTTACAAAACTAATGACCACAGATTTCTGCGAGTTGTTGCTAAATGAAGTTAAATTCCTTTGTTCCTTGTACAGACAATGGTCTGTATGAACAAAGGAACTTAACTTTATTTAGCTAATGAGTCATTAAAAAGGGATTCATGGCTCCAAGCTGTCCGTAGAGAAGTCAGCAGCTAGACCGTGTATAACATGTGGCAAACATTTCATGTCATGCACACGATTTACAATAAACAGTTAAATGTATAGAAAATTGTGTCTCTGTAATTTAGAATTTTTCTTCGGTTAATTCCGGTAACAGTGCATTAAGGTTGTTTTGAGACTCAGTGTAGCGTTAGTGTAGTAAGTTGCACTGCTAACTAACTGCTATCTAACAAGCTAATTACACTGACAGGTCTAATGGCTTGTAGCTGATGGCTAATAGTAAAGTTAGTGGCTAGATGCTAAATATCATTAGATTTCCTTTCTAACACTAACTAGAATGCTGACTGTTACAGAGGCCAATAACATATTTTGCTTTTAATTTTCTTGCATGGAGACTCTAAGATAAAAATAGATATCTGGTGGGACACCTGACCACTTGGTTGGGTCATTATTGCAACATGATGGATGGTCACTCACTGCCTGCCTGAATGCACGACAAAATAGTTCCCCTGGTGGAGGGTGGCTCCTAGAACTAAATTCAAGGTGAACAGTTCTTAGAACTGTGTTCTTTTAACTTCTCTGTTCGAAAGCAGCTAATGTCTTGAAGTCTCGGCCTTCAATTGTGAAGCGCCTAGAGATAATCGTCGGTTAATGATTGGCGCTATACAAATAAAATTGAATTGAACTTAATGTGACTAGTTTTTAATATCTTAAAATGTTAACCATTACCACAAATGACTATTTTCACCTGGACCCTTGCCAAGTTCTATATGAGGTGCTGAGTTGCAGAACCCAATAAGTGCCAGGAAAAAAAAAACTGAGAAAAACGCTGTTAAAGTTCAGCGACTTTCAAAATGCCATGGAATCTAAACCGTGAAAGATATTCATGTGAGTTTGTTTTATTGATTCATTTATGAGTTTGTGATAGAGGAGCCTTTGAGGAATACGGTGCTATACGTAATTCGATTTTGGCCACAGTGGCGCTTATCGGGTTCTGCAAATGAGCACCTCATATATTCATCAGCAGATGTTATATTTGAGTATATTGTCCATTTTTAAAAATTTGCCGTTTCCATTTTTTCTTTTTAGGTTCAACAAAGCGTCCATAATTCATTCTACAACACAACATCTTTTGACCCTACCTACGCTGCACTAAAGGGCATTACAAGTTCTAAAGGTGCAGATGGCATGATATACGGTGCTCTCGCCAGCCAGGTGTATGGGTCTGTTGCTGATCAGGTATATTATGATCTGGCTAATCACAATTCTGGATCCAGTTCTGCTGGTGATGAGTCAGAAACTCAAACTGGACCAGATCCAACAACACTTTTTGAGGCAGCAAGGGCCAAGTTCTTTCAAGAAGGCCAGAAGGTCAGTTAACTTTTTTTTTTTATTATTATTAAATGTAAAATTTTTGGTTTTCATGATACATTTTGTGTTGCAACATTGTTTTTATTTGTATTTACTGATTTTGTTCAAATTAAAGGTTCTGGCAGAGCAGCAGGCAGGGAGAAAGGCAGCAGCTTTGGCAGATAATGAGCGGGACCGCAGTCCAATTAGAGGACATCGAGGCCCTCTTCTCCCAGATCCTGTCCCGGGTTCATTTGCTCAGGTCCGACCTAAACGTCGTGCTTTGCTTCCCACACCGCCTGGAGCACCTGAAGAATCTACCACCACGACCACGCCTGCTGCTACACCTACTGAAGGGTCAGATCCTATCACGAGGTACACGTACACATTTTAATCATAGGTTGAGTTGTGACATCAGAAGAAATATAGCTTTGTTAGTGGCATGGTTCCATGTTTATACATTTCATTATTTTATGTGTATGTGACTTGATTTGTGTCTGATGTCTCTTGTTCTTCAACTTGTGACCAGGTCTTACTCTGAGTACTACCAGCAAATGCATCAATACCAGCAGTATCAACAGTACCAACAACAGTATCAGTATCTCCAGTATGCTTACACAAATCCTCCACCTCCTCCACCTCCTCCTCCACCACCGGCAACTACACAAGCACAGGACCCCACTACAGTTCCTGCACCTCCAGGGACATACTCGGCACCCCCAACATATGCAACATCCACAGCCTATCCTCCACCAGGAACATATGACACTTCAAGAAGTTATGATGCCTCATCGGGGAGCTATGACACCGCATCAGGAAACTACGACGCATCATCTGGGAACTACGATGGCTCGGCGGGGAGCTATGACACAACTGGAGGCTATGGAGCAGCAGGAGCATATGATTCATCAGGAGCTTACGCAGCAGCGGGAAACTACTCCACATCCACACCGTATGAGCAGACACCCGCACATGGGCAACCCACGCCCCAGCGCCATGATTACCCTTACCACACGCCAGAACCCCCATATCGATAGTCCCACCCTACATACACTCCTTCCACACTACAGAAGTGTGTTTGCGTGCATGTGTGTGTGCATGTGTATTTCCATTAAAGACGGAGTAAAGAGAATCGGAGCGAGAGAGAGAGGTTGTCATTCACATGGCTTTAAATCTGAGGCATTACCAGCGATTGAT
The DNA here is from genome assembly GCA_029823295.1 of Pseudamia nigra. Taxonomy (NCBI): domain Eukaryota; kingdom Metazoa; phylum Chordata; class Actinopteri; order Kurtiformes; family Apogonidae; genus Pseudamia; species Pseudamia nigra. Next base: position 4,344 of record JAQQAE010012667.1, on the reverse strand, counting down.
AAAATGGTACAGGATGACTAGTGGACGGGGATAAGAGGTGAAGTTAATATTCAGCAGCGTTGATGAATGCAGTTTCTCTTCGGAGTTTGGTGTGCGCCTGGTTTGGGATGAGGAGAAGGCTGAAGAATCTGCAGATTGCAAATGATAGAGAATGTTTAATTGACCAAATTGTCTTAAATGCAGTTTAGGTTGGTTTCACTGAGCTGCCAGAGATGGTGCTCATTAAGCAATCAACTCTGAAGTGGTCGTATATATTTTTTTGTCCCAGCCGTTTGGAGTAAAGGAAAATGGATTGTTTGGATTGAACCAGCATGTTAGTGAGATTATGCTTTAGCCCTTATAACATGCCTGCTCGAAAATTTGCAGAAAGATGGTCCTGGCTATTGTGCATTTTAATGCTCAGCCGATTGTGAGATGAAGTAACAAATGGACAAAACTAAACATCACATGTTTCCTATTGTGTTGCTACCAGAATGTCCCGTGGGAAAGCTGCACCTTCAAATTTTACATGATAATCTTCCGACAATTTTTGTGATAATTTTAGGACGGAGAATTTTTTAATGGTTGTCAATGTGGATGTTTGGAATTACGAAAGCTAGAGGAATGACCACAGCTTTCATTTGGCCTCAAATAATTGATCGATTATCCAGACCTACATGTATGATTTGCTTTTGAAATAAGTTTCCGGAACATTAGTTGATTTACTTTCAGGTGTTTCATTCTTTGGTTCTCATGGAAACATTTAGTGATTTATTTTTTTTTTGAGGGAAAGGTGAACTAGTTTTCATACCAGAATATGTACTCATGTAAAAAACAAAAACATTTTAAGCTTTAAAAAAAAAAAAAAGGCAACCAACATTTGGTTAAAAGGATTTTGACTGTTAATATTAAGCAATTGTATTTTGTCTTGGTCTGGAAAAAGGGCAGTCCAGTTGTAAAAAGTATTGCCCTTGGTTTCGCAGTGGCTGAGGAGGGTAATTCATGCTTCAGAGTACGTTGCATTTTTTTGTAGAACTAAAATGCAGGGTTTGAAGTGCACTTGTACATTGGGGTTTAATGTCAGCCATTATTTTGGTCCTGTATATAATGTAAACGTTACCCACACTTTAAAAAAGGAACATTTGAGCTGTGGCCAGGTTCAAGTGTGTATGCTGTAAATGCAGTGTTGTTGCTGGTGTGATTTTTGAGTGAGTGGATATGAGGTGACAGGCTTGCTGCAGGTGAATACGAAGGTCCGTAAGGAACTCTGGTTTTCCCGAGCAGCACTGAGAAGGACCGATGCTCTTTGGTTTCTCCCTTATTCTTATCTCAACGGATACACACACTTAATTTTGAAACATCGCTAGGATTACTGGTTCACATATCTCCCACATCTCTGATAAGTGTTTTTGGTTTTACTGCATATTACACATGTGAAGCAAACTACATGTGGAATTTATACTAATACACATCCGATTCCACATGTGTGGTAGTTCTGTTTGTGATTGTACCACAAAGTAGTTACTCATGTTATTCTTACTCGCCTCCTGAATTGGTAATACTCTTAGGTTGAAGTTAAACAGCGTCTCTACATTTCCACATTATTCCACCTACTCCATGTGAACTGTTAGTTGCATGCCTTGTTGTTGCTGCTGCTCCAGCCACCTTCTTCCTCTTGCTGATTATTGCAGCTAGAGTGGGAGGGAGCCAAACTGAGCCCTTGCCCTGGACGTGCGCCACACGCACCTGTAGCGTGGGATGGGGAAAACAGCAGCGTTAGGCCTGAAACTGCTGTGGACGATGGGGTGTCCCCCGGCTAAGGTAAACACTCAGACCACACACTCCTGCCCCTCCCTGAAACATGCGTACACACATGCATTCACACACATAATGCAGATGTAGGTATGCTCATCTTTTTTGTTCTTGACCCGTCTCCAGGAAATATTTTTAATTTTCCAGGATTTTACATTTTTGGATTTTCCTCCTCCTTTCCTAATGGGAGATGCACTGTTTTTTTTTTTTGCTGAATATATCCCTGCATTTTCCTCCAGCATACCTGCACCTCTATACATTCCTGCTCCCAGCCAAATGATGACTCATACACGCGACCTTTTGAGGACACGCATACCTTGTCTTAGTGTAAATCAAAACATTCATTGGAAGCAGGCATGTTGGTACATCCTGCATCCAAACCACCTGCCATTCGAGCACCACGCAATCACAACCAGAGCCGGACGTCGGACATGTAGGTAGGATGGGCTGTTTAGTTTTGTATACACACCCCTGGGGCCACTTTGGGGTTAAGTGCCTTGCTTAAGAGCACATTGGTAGGCCCTCCATTTCAGTTGAATAACCTGGCTCAGGATCGGTTGCTGGTTCAACGTTTGACTCCCCTCTTGTCCCTAAAACGACGATAGCTGATGCCACATTCAACTTGTATGAATGACAATGAACACAAATATTATCATTTTGTTTTAGATGAAATTTTGTCCTATGTTCTTTGAAATGTTTATCAATAAATAAATTTCAACGGAACCAAAACCTTTGTGTGAATCATGTCTTGTTACCTTTAAGAGTCTGTTAGTGTTTGTGTAGGAGGCACCAAATAAATCTGAAGTCAACATCAGATGACAATTTTATTCCATTTTCTTCCAAAAACATCAACCTATGCTTTTCAGATAAAAACCAATAACTTAGTAACAATGCAAACCTCCTAATAATTATCACTTTGAGATACATAAAAAAGAAATGAGAAACAATTGAAGGTATGGAACCTCACTCATTGCTAAGACTTTTTCATGGACACTGTAGAGTTTCATGTCCTCAAAAACAGATGGACTTGCATGTACTGAATGAATGGTGTGAAAGCAGTATACACATACTGATGTATACTGAGGTAATTCAGGTAAATGGGGTAACTGGAGTTTGAGATTTGCCTGAAGATGTGCATCTTTAGCTGGCATAATGGACAGAAATGCAGTTCTGTTTTTTTTGTTGTTTTTTTTGTGACATGCAGGTATGGTTTCCAGCAGCCAAAGTACTCAAATGTTTAACTTTGTAAAAATACCAAGTCGGTTATTTCGAGATCATGGAGAGTATTAGCAGATTAGTAATTGATGAGCTGGTCCTGCAAGTTAAAGTATGGGCCTTGATTATTAAGTCGAGAACTTTCTTTTTGACTACTTTTTCAACTCGAACAAATTTCACCTGCAGGTAGGACAACCTTTCTGGCAGGTTTTTACAGCAGAGGGTTTTTTGTAAGAAGAATTAAAGCATATATTTTTTAGGACTGAAGCTGCTAGTGTTTATAGTCCATCTGCTTGTGCGGAGAGGTGAAGAGAATGCTCCTGACAATGCACAATTTTGGGACAATAGTGTGAAGGAATATGATTGACAGGTATTTAACCAACCTGACTGATGTATTGTGAATATAAAATCATGGCATACCCCCTTCTGTGTTTTTACTCCTGTACTGTAGTCCTGACCTGTTGATTCAGACATAAAAATAAAGGTGTAGCCTGGAGGGAGTCAAAACCCGTATTCAGGAAACCAGATTAGTGTTAAAGGATGATGGGGAAACGACACAGTCCAGTTGATGACAACAGACAGGACTAGACTTGGCAAACACATTAAACACCACACAATGTGGACCAGACCAAACATATATTACAGTACTCTGACCTTCAATCACAACCTCCCAAGATACTGCTGGCATAGTATGAAAAAGGAGCAAGCATTCAAACACACATATTGAAAATAGCAATGCTTTAATAAAGAGCAATTTTACAAGACTGCAATGTCTAGCTAGCTAGGTGATAACTGGCATTGACATTCATGATGTTTTACAAAGATGCAGTTATGGTAACTGGGTTTGAAGTTTGATGGGTTACTTGCAAGTTGCATTTCTGCATGCGAGGCAGCCTTCAAACAGTTACAGACCCTACCTTGTAAAACAGTTGATTATGAATGTCAATGAACGTTCATGTCAAGAGGTAAGTAAAAAATCTCATGGAGAAATTTCATTAACATTTCCCAAACACACCGGTAAGTGAGAGTTCACACAATGGTCATGCTTTTACCGGGCACACAAGCCAATAAAAAGACGACACTTAATCATGCAAAAAAAGACAGTATCTTTGTCTCTGAAAATAAAATAAAAAAAAATCCTTTTGAGTTCATCCATCCGTAGTGACCTTGAATTAGAAGAAGCTGCGCTTTGATGATGACTTTGGTGCAAAAAAATGTTCCTGTTTCGAAGAGGACAGACCCTGTCCTGTCCACTTCCTTGATGAAGACACTCTTGGTATAGACCAGTTGTGATAGTTTACCCTTGACCCTCCCCATCATCCCCCCCCCCAATCCCGC
>JAQQAE010012666.1:0-13073 GCA_029823295.1 Pseudamia nigra | reverse complement strand
GCCCTTCCTGACACAACCCTCTGCATTTATCCGGGCTTGGGACCGGCGTGAGAAGGAGCACTGGCTTGTGCCCCCCCCTCACAGCTGTATTGTTTTGTTGATGTTTTATTTCCTTGATATTCCCTTCAAATGTAACATACTAACAATTGAACAATAACAGAAAATGAAGGTCAATAATGTCAGTAGGCAATGACCCAGGCTGTTCAGTGAGGACGATGCAGAAGTAACTTTAAGTTGTAATACTGTTGCTTGACCACTGGGGAACTGCTCATCCAGCTCCAAGAAGCTTTTTTCCCATAGATACATTGGACTTCTATCTGAAAATACTGGGCAAATCAATTTTTGTCATGAGTCATTATGGTCTCAAACATTATATTTAGACCCTCTAATAAGTCATGTGGTGGTCTGTCTTCAACTTTTCGCTCCATTGTTAAGATACTACTACAAATAATCCAACAAATCACTGACGTGCTGGGGTTTGATTGACATTTTGCTATGATAACTCAACTCACTAGTGAATTTGGACTGATTCAGACCATCATATCTTCTATTTATTCAATATGGACATAGTTTTACCTGACATACACTCAACTGCAGCTATGGGTAAGTGTTTACACCAACAACACTGTAATATGACTTTGTTTGACACTGTGTGGTGAAGTTTTACCGTGTCAGTAAGCTAGCAAAAAAAAAAAAAATTAGTCTTCCCATGAGTATCTTGGCATGAATGCTCAGTTAGCCAAGCTGCCATTCATCCAAATATGGTTACATCCTCTTTTTGGTTCCAAAATGGCAGCCAGGATTGGCCTCAAAATGGCCCTTCAAAAACAGTCTGTGGATAACGTTCAGTGCTAAAAATCAATGGATTCAGAGATGCCTGACTAAAAATAACCCCAAGCCACACTCACAACATTGTGAACAGACATTGTGTCCATATTTGGATAAGCAGGTGGAGCTGGAGATGTTAAGGAACAAATTCAAAGACAAATTCACTTCTTCAGTGAACATCAAAAGATATAAATATATGGTCTTTCACTAACTTTGGCTTCTAGTGATTCCTCAACTTTCCTGCCGCTGCACTCTCTTCAGCTCCGCTGCTGAACATATTTCAAGGTTAAATGGTTTAATAGTAATTATAGTAAAGCAACATTTGAATATTACCAGCCTAAATACAGTTTTATCAGTTCTCAATTGTCTTAACAATAGTTTAATTGTTAGCTCTGCCGCCCACACAATGGCTGGGCAAAGACAAAAACCACTAATGGCTCAGCAAAGAAGAAGATGAATAAAATTAAAAGACACCTGCGCACCTCTCCTACTTCTATTTGAATAGATTTCTTTGTTAATTTTGGAAGCGAGTTCAGTCATTACAAAGAACACCTACTGTCCCCTAAGCTGCAGTTTAAAGCACTGAAGCATTTATCAGCACAATAGCCTATTCAATTACACTGATAACAAATGCAAAGTAGTGCATCTGTTGATTTAACGTTTAGAATAGCTTACTTCTGTCTTAAAAATGTAAAACTTGACATTATGAAACGGCTGCTCAAACTTGATGTGAATTCATTTCTTGCCGTATAAGAGGGAGTGTGCTGTCGTTAATCAGTCTGTAAATCCTCAGTGCATACATAATTGTCGAGTGGCACCTACTGCTGCTATAATCACTTTGACTTTTAGAGCAGCAAAGCCAAAGGTCAGAGGGGTTTCTGAACACAAGACTGTCAACAGGGTGGCTGCAGGGGGATTTTGGAGACACTGAGGTCATGAGAAGAAATCTATACACAAGCACCAGGGTACATAAAAAGTACACTAAAATAATATTTCAAATTTGACACTTTCATGAGGGACATTTGCACTGCGTGTGGTTGTGGATGCTGCACCTGAGGCAGCTTGGCACGGGGGCACGTCAATGCACAGATCCCTGAGGCAAGTGTGTATGATATAGCTACTGTTCATCCACATGAGCTGCATCAGATGGTCACTTTCAGATGACTGTCTCTAGCCAGGACATGCCCCACAGCTACTGTAACACCTCTCAAGGTTGTCGGGGTAGGTGAGGCCACACAGAGCTGTTCCTCAGCAAATGGCCATGAACTGTGTAGCTGGAAAATACTTCTGCTGTAACTCCCTGAACTCAGCCAGTAGGCAAGCCTGGACATCGAGACCAACCTTGGTTGCCATTTGACTTTTTGACTGGATGGGGAAGGTAAAGGCCACCATCTGTCCCCACCCTCATCATTATCACCACTGTGGGCCCTTGAGCAAGGCCCTTAAGCCAAGATGCTCCCCAGGCGCTGCACAGTGGCTGCCCACCGCGCCCCAAGGGGATGGGAAATATTTTATGTTTGTATGTATGTATATATGTATTTGACAAATAAAGATAACTTACCTAATGGAAATGCAGCCACGGTGGCCAGCTTCACAGTCAGGCCCTCCACTGTCATCCCCCTGATGAGCTTGCAGCACTCCACCATCTGGTCAGCCCAGAGGGATGAAAATGGGACAAGAGCTGACCCCTGTTACAGGTCAGCCAGGACTACGTTTAGGAAGCCAAGAACACAGGTTAGTGCAAAGACCCTCCTGACGCTCTCCTCCAAACCCTGGTCTTTGGAGGGTCATCACCTATGGCTGGAGAATCTTTCAGATGCTTCACAATGTACTGCAGTATTTGGCCCACAATCTGCCACACAGCCATGGTGTTTATGAGGTGGCCGACAGGATGAGGGTGAGTCTGGAGAAACTCACCACTGTAAAACTCAGCAGGTTGGCACCCCAATGGAAGGCCTGACACTCGGCTGAAAAATGCTTCATACTCTCGCTGGGCTCACAGCTGGCTATGCGTCTTGTGACACAAATACGTCAGGATGCTGACTGCACACCTCCACCAAACCACTGATGAGGTACTTTGGTGGCAGTGGAAGGTGTACATGTGGGGAGTCGGTGAAGTGAATGCATCTAATGTAGCTTATGTCAAGAATCTGCCTTGGACATCAAGATTAAAAGAATATGAAGAAATCTCTGTACATCAGGGACAAGGCTGAAAATCGGTTCGAGGATTGGGGGTGATCTTAGAACCAGACAGCACTGCATTGAAAACATACATGTTTGTGCTGTGGACATCATCACATACACTCAAGAACTATTTCAAAAACCACAGTTTGTTAACAGTTCATCACTGCATCTGCAAATGACAGCTAAAACGCTACCATGCCAAGAGGAAACTCTATGTAAACCAGAACCCCAAACACTGTCACCTCCTCTGGGCCGGAGCTCATTTAAAAAACCTGTCCCGTGATCTGACCTGTCCAAATGTGAAATCATTTTGTCCTCTAGACCATCCAGCATCATATCAGTGTCCCGTTCAAAAGCCAGCATCACTGATGGTATGGGGATGCATTATGCATGGCATGGGTATCCTGCACATTTGTGAAGGTAACAGATGCTGCCAAGTAGATGAAAAAAGGCCTCACTTATTTCAACAAGGCATTTGACCTCGTAAGTTCTGTAGAAGAGAATCCATCTTTAGTATGGAACAGCATTCTACTGCACACACATACACATTCACATCTGCTGCCACCTCAGCAGAACCAATGTCTGATACTCCCTAAGAATGAATGAAAACACAATTTTTTAAAAATGGACAAAACTGAAACGACAACATGTTTTTGTTATAAAGACTGAGTCGATCCTGTATCAAAATATTTCTCTGAACTATTTCAATGAGCCATGTTATCGTCTTGACTTCAGTAATTGCAATCATTATATTAGAGAACTGATGAACTATATGTCACAATTGTATCATTTATCAAATAACCTGCTTGATTAGGCTTTTATTTCACTTATTCTTTTATAATTCAATAAGTAACAAGACATTTTTTTAATTGTGACAGTAGTTTCATCATTTCAGACCTGAAAACAATCCTTTACATCACTTTCGTTTGATGAGAAGCGTGAACAAGAATACACCTACATTTTAATAGCACTTAATGCGCTGTTGCAGCAGAAAAGCACCATATTTTTTTAAAAAAAGAAAGAATAAACTAGAGTAAAAAAAAAAAACACATGCAGCTGACAAATTGGAGGCATGTTAAGTAGAATGGATGAGTGGGAAGACTGGGTGACAGCATGAATAACTTACATGCATGAATTGACTTTACAGTTGCTGTTACAGATGGTATAATATTCACTGCTCACTAAAAAAATATATAACACTGAACCAAGCTACTTAATGCATGATCAAAATTCAAAGCATCCTCACAAAGCACACGGAGATGCATTGGATATAAGGTATTGCAGATATTTTACAAGTCCTGTGGTTTTATACTGTCAAAATATATTTTAAAACAGTGAAAATAAATGTGTGTCAATGGTTGTTAAAATATGTTTTGTTTTTTCGTGTGTTAAAATGAAGTTGGGTTTGACTGGAATATTTGGGGACATTTTTCGTCCGGTATCTCTGGAAATTTTAAGGATTGAACATGTCCTTTTTTGGTGTTTGTGCCACTTGTTAATGTGTCATTCTTTGCTTTTTTTTGGCTGTTGAGAGAAAATCTTGAAGAACAAAGTCAAAAAATGAGCAAAAATAACCAAGAACATGCTAAATTGAGCGAAAAAACAGTGCAAACTAAACAACAGAATGGAAAAAAGCAAAATAAGCAACATTAGAAAACAGTCAAGATAATGAACAAAATAATCAATTGAATGGAAAAATAAACTGAATACATTTTCTGGATTATTTTGTAAATATTTCTTTCATCTTTCATCTTTGATAATTTCCTGAATATTTTCTGATCAATTTCTTGATATTCCTTTAAGTTTTTATTGGTATCTTGATTATTTTGTTCATGTGTTCTTCATTTTATTAAAAAATTTTCAATAGTGTTTTATTCATTTTTTTTACTTATTACTTATCTTTATTTATTTTGTTTGTTCTTAGATTCATTTTTTTGTCATTTTTTTGATTATTTTTCACTGCAATTCTATAATGATCATTTAGTTCTTATTTTGTTCATTGTCTTGATTGTTTTGTTAGTTTCTAGATCGTTTTCTTCATTTTCTGAATTATTTTGTTCATTTTCTTGATTGCTTTGCTCAATTTTGATTAATTCTTAATTATTTTGACCATTTTTGTGTATTTGTGTCCATTTGATGCTCACTTTTGTTCAATTTGTTGATACTTCATTAATATCCTTGATTCGTTTTCATTTTATGCTAATTTTTTCAACATGGTTCGACTCTTTTTTTAATGTGCTGGGATTCACAAGATTAAATCAAGATCAACAAAAATGAGATCAATGTTTAATTTAGTGTTTCTATTTTTTATACATCTTATTATCTCTACACCTCAATAGTAAAATCATTAATATCCTGTGGTGTTATGTCCTTATTCTTAGTGTGGACTCATGGGGACACACATGGTTATGAGGAATACCCACGAGCTGGTGTGGATTCAGGTTTCACACACACACACCTACACACACACCCACACCAGTTCCGTTGTGTGTACTAGTCTCCGCTGTACGACACCTCCTGGTAGAAGAGGAGGCTGCAGCTCCGAGGCTCTGTGCATCAGTGTGTGTGTTAGTGCAGACATCCTGTGTGTGTGTGTGTGTGTGTGTGTGGGGGTGTGTGTAGAAATGCTCTTACCATTTATTTCTTAAGAGGGTTGGGAAAAAAAAAACACTTGTAAAGTCTTAAAGAATGTCTCAAATTCACTTGAATAAATCTAAGGCCTTAGAAGCATCACATAGTTTGCAATGTGAATTTGTCAGTTTCATCCACTTGATTCCATGTAATTGTACATATTTAAATTTAAGTGAATTAAATTCTGCTATATTAAAGTCCATATTTCCACACTTTAAACCTAATGTGTGCTGTTTTTAAGTTGTACTCAAATCATAGTCGTGATCTTTGTTGAAAATGTTCATTTGGTGTCATATTTGTGTGTATTTAGTCCATTTGTGAATTATTTTCTTCACATTCAGCATTTTTCATTTATATTTGTTAATGTTCTTATTTGATTATTCTGGTCATGTTTTGTTTCTTGGTTGTTTTCTGCCTTTTTCTACATGTTGCTAATGGTTTTGGGGGTTTTTCTTCTTCCACTTTTGTTACTCTGTACATTTCTTTTTCTTTCTTGGTAAATTTGTGGATTATTTTTGTAGTTATTGTTTATTTTTTTCATTGCATCGATCAGTTCCATTACATTTTGTGATTATTTTGCTCCTACATGTTTATTGTTTTGGCCAATTTGCACATTAGTTTTATGGATTCATCTGCTTATTTTTTTGTTCATTTCCTTGTTTTTGTCCATCATTTTTGCACATTTTGGTAATTTTTGTCATTAATGTTTTACCTGGTAACATAAAGAAAAGTATAAAATAATATGAAATAAAAAATATTGTTTATTTTGTTGATTTGAATTTAATATCATGAAATAAGCAACAAAACCTTTGTCCTCATTTTTGCATTTAATGATCTTATCACTTCTACATCCAGTAGCTTAAGTCAGGAAGTGATGATTTATCCCAAACTAAGTCTTAAAGTTGGTTAAAATAGGATGAATGAGGTCGTTGAAAGCACTGAATTGTAGTGTGTGATACCTGCAGAACACAAGGCAGGGGTGGTCATGTGTGTTGGATGCCGTGAGTGTATCTATAAGTGCATTTGTGTGCATCCATACATATCTCGACTCTGTTGATGCCAGCCACCCTCGTCGTCTCCAGTGGCTTAGGGCCCTTTTCCTTTTTTCTCCTGTGGGGGTCCTTCGACTCAAGCCAGAATTCCTGTACGCGTGCATATGTGAGTATTTGCGTGTGTGAATATTTGTGTGTGTGTGAGTGCGGGCCTCTCTGGGATTGCATTAGACAAAAGAGACACAGTTGCCAGCAGCAGTGGTGAAGACGGCTGCATCGCCAACCCCACCTAAAAACATCCGTTCCTCCCATTTCGGCCAGTTCGGAGAAGAAAAAGGCCCCTTGGGAGGCTGGAAAGTGAATAAAGAAATGCACAGCAAGAGGGAATAAGTATTTTCCATGCCTTTTTTGCGTTTAATGCCATTTCCAAAAATAATGGTGGGCCTCGGAAAACAGAGGGTGAAGATTTATAAGGAGAAAAAAAAAAAGCATGCATAAACAAACATGTCCACACACACGCACAAAATGCCAGTTTGGGGAGGGTTGTTGTGAATACCTGATTCTTCCCCCTCTTTTTTTTCTCCTCATCTCCCTTTAAAAATCTGCAAATCCATTTGCTAAACAGCTGCACCTCTGTAGTGCACAGATAACAACCTGGGCCAGGCTGGCTTTGCGGCAGCAAGTGGAGGCAGATAGGCCCAAATCTCTGGCCCTTTTTTCAAAAATGCTAATGACGAAGGAACCACTTCCACGGCCAAAAAAAAAAAAAAAAAAAGAAGAGAGAGATGGAGAGCGAGGCAGAGAGAAGGCTCTTGTAGATCTGTCAATTGCTATTTTGACAGATATTTGCTTGTAAGTACACACAACACTTGTTCTCTGTGTCTTATCTGGTGCTGTGCAGAACACTGACCTACATTACATCAAGCACAATATGATGCACAAACACGCTCTGTTCAATGGCTCGTGTGTTGTTGTCTTTTCTCTCTTGTTGTTGTTTGTTTTATTTTTTCCTCCCCTCTTTGTCACTCCCCCCTCTTCTCTCTTTTTCACCTTAAAAACAGATGGATTCAAATGAAATGGCTGCAAATCCTACGAACAGAAGGTATTCTTTCTCAAATAAAACCTTGTGGCTTAAAGGGAGAATCTTGCGACCATCTCCGGATGTTTGATTGCTCCTCAAAGGCCCCAGCAACTGCACTCGGCGGAGGAGAGTAAATATTGGAAATATTGCCACAGCTGCTCATTCAGTCCGTCTCTGTCTCACTGTGTCTCTGCCTCCCAACGTGCTTCATGGGAAAACAGAGGCAGAGAGTGCACATTAGACTGACACGGATTGTGTGGCTTTGCACCCATTTACAGGAGTTGATTCTCTGGCTTGACCCCCGCAGATCCGTCAGAGGTCAGTCGCAGTGCGGAGCATGCTGTTTAAACAGATTTCAATAAAACAGATGATTAGCAACCTGGTGTTATGAGCCGAGCCGCTTCGGTTGACAGATTGTCTTTCTAATCACCAAGAACTGCATTACAGAAACTTCTTAACAACTAAATCCTGTCTTTATTTGTTGGCGGTGAATTCATTTAGAGAAGCAGTATATTAAAGTTTACCTATACATACCTAATTAAAAATCAGAAAGGCCTGAGAAACCCCTGACTTTGTTCCAGGCTCTTTGTTTCTGCCTGTTTCAGTGCTTGATGTGGAGTCGGGAAATTACGATTAAACACATTTAACCCTTTCACGCACAGTGTTCACTGCACTGGACAGGAATGAGGTGACATTAAGTTTATCGTAATTTAAAAATTAAGGCAAATGGTAAAGGAAAACACAGTACTTTTTGGCTTAAAATTAACAAAGTAATAAGGAAAATGACGAAACATAGGAAGCCAAAGGTAGAAAATAGTGAAGCAAATCAATTAAAATGAACAATATCAGAAAAAAAATTAACAGAGCAATTAAAAATGAAGAGAATGTGAACAAAATCAGAAGAAAAATTAATAAAACAATGAAAAAATGAAGACAATGTGAACAAAATTAGACAAAGACAAATAAAATCAGCAGCAAATGAACAAAATAGTTGAGAAAATAATTCAAATTTGATGCAAAAAGAAGAATAATAAACAAAATAAGAAGAAAAATGAACAAAATGAGCAAAACAATCAACAAGTTGTGAAAGAAAGGAACAAAAAAGAAGAAAAATGAACAAAATAATCAAGTAGATGAATCAAGTAAGATGCTAAAAGAAGAAAAATGAACAAAAATAAAGCAAACAGCCAAGAAAATGCTCAAAATGTTCAAATTGCACGGCTCAACCATACTGTTACACATTATCAAATAATATTAAAGCATAATTACGATTGTATTTCACTGAACTGACCCGATGGACATAATTTAGTCATTTTCAACAAATATCTTGCGTAAAATACAGTATGTGACATTATTTCAAAGATTGTTCGGAAAATACCATAAGGATAAAAGTGTCATAATCCCACTTTTTAAATAATTCATGCATGAAAGGGTTAAATCAGGGCTATCAGAGTTTAAAGGTAAAAATCCAACTGTGTTAGACTTTGAACATTGTGTAACAAGAAATGGAAAAAGAGGAACAACAAGCCCCTTTTGATTTTTTGTGATTTGTGCAAAATATTACTTTATAATTATAATGGCTCAAGTATAAGTAAAAGTACTCCTAAACATCAGTACTTAAGTAAAAGTAAGAGTATCTTGTAAAAAAATATTATGATGTGGAATTTATTGCAGCCTCATATTGGTCACATATAGATTTTTCTTCAATTTTTTGTAATGTTGTTAATTCTTTAAACTTACTTTATTGTTTGTTCTTTTTTGTTGTTGCCCAGTTTGTTTGTTTTCACTCATTTTCTTGCATACTGTATTTGCTTTTTGTTTAGCATTTCATTCTTATTTTGTTCATTTTTGTTAACTAACTTGATAATTTTTGCTCATACTGTTACATTGCTTGGTCAATCTTGATTCTTTTTATTAATTTAGTTGATTTTTTTTTCATTTTGCTTATTTTAATCATTTGTGCTTATTTTGTACTCTCAACTTCACTAGGGAGCTGCCACTATAGCGACATTTCAATGAATTTCACACAAATGATTGGTTGATGCTGGTTGATGTTTTTCTTACCATATACTAGCTGCATTCAGTTTGAAAATACTCATGACTGAGCTCCAATGTCGATGATCAGCTTGCATCATTCAAACTCCAAGACATATTGTAGTTGTTAGGGTCTCAAGATCTTACTTGTTAAATCAAAAATGTCTAGACTGGTGGTATCTGTACTTGGTATTTATTCTTTATTATTGCATAGTGGGTTTATTACCCTCCATGCAAGCAGGTTGTTTTTGTCCTGTTTGTGTACCAGTGTGTTCACAGGATAACACCTGGACAGATTTTCACTACACTTGGTGTGACTATTCCTCACGTGGGTATCTGGAGGTGATTCATTTTTGGGGCTGATTGGTCATGGTCAAGATCAAAGTCATGACTGGAAATGCGTACAGTATTATATCTTATATTATATCGCGAGGATGAGATATATATTATATTATATCATCCCTGCTACAGAAGTGATCTTGGGGGTTTGGGGTACAGTACAGAGAAAAGCCTTGAATTTAATGATACCCTGACACATGATGCACTTCTAAGTTCACTGATTACATTGAGACTCACATAGTCACAGAGTACCGGTAATCACAGGAATGAGTCATAGGTGCATCTGTTGCTGCATCACAGCGACATGTAAAAATGTCCTTTTCACACAGTAACATTTCACAGTAACTGTAATGGATGTTCTGGGCATTTATTTCCTTCATAAAATCATGAAAATCCTTCAATGTTCAGTCAGTTTCCCCTCCATCATGGTGCAGTAATGTTTGCAGTGTTTACTTCCCATGTCCCACCCTTTCTACATTTTGATTGGTTGGCACAAAAAATGCCATGTGCTGAGATGGTCATCACTGCCAAAATGTAATCATTTGTTTCATGTCCTATTTCACATATTTCATCAAACCTGTTTCATCAAACCTGAAAATTTCATCAAACCTGTTCATTTGGAGTAATATTGCTAACTAATTAACAGACAAACTGGCAAAAACATAACCCTTGCCACTCTGTGACAGAAATAATAATAAATCAATCAATCAATCAATAAATAAATACATGTGATATCCCTCACATCATTAGGCATGCCTTATGGCTACAGGAATACAAGAGTTTGAATATCTGTTTGTTTTCGTCCTGGGATAAGATAACGACATCCTGAGGGCATTAAACAGAATCCCTGGCTCAGCATTGTTTATGATCTGCTGAACTTCCTGAACAACCTGTTTTCTCCACAGTAGACCAGATCTGGCAGCTCAACACTGATGATGAGCATACCTTAATAATGTGGCTGAGCCTATTTTTGTACCTAACAGGCAAGTCATGAAGCCAACAGATAAAAGAAAAACTTAAAAGACTTTCTATTAACAAATGAAAGAAGTTACATGAAATGTTCTGAGAGACATTAAAAGAATTCAGCTTCCTCTGTTGTCCCCGTTTTACAATTGCCTCAGGATTTTTTTTTTTTAATCAAACTTCAGTGTGGAGTCAAACCGGGTTCCTAGGTTCTTTTCTCCATGTATGCATGGCTTCAGGGTCACAACTTCTCTTCAAAAAATCTAACCTAATGTCACTTCATATGCGCAATAAATGTTGATGATATCCCAGCAACCAATGGGACTACAGAGCTAATCTAAGCCACAAAATAAGTGAAAAATTATTTGATATCATCTGAACACAAAGTATGATAAATCCCAAACAGGTAGCACAGTGGTGTCGAATGTGACAACATTCCTCTTTTCTAGGAAACGAACGGTTTCATTTCCCAGACAGGTACAGACTGTTGTTAAAAGAAGAGAGGATGCTACACAATGGTAAACTGTTCCAACTTTTTTTGAGATGTGCTGCTCCCATCAAATACAAAATGAGCTCATATTTTCCCAGAAATGGTAAAATGTCTCATCAGTTTCAACATCTGATATGTTGTTTGGAGTTTACTGGGAATAAAATATGGGTTTATGAGATTTTCAAATCATTACATTCTGTTTTTATGTACAATCTACACAGCGTCACAACTTTTTTAGAATTAGGGCAGTGTTTTTTTTTCTTTTTTTGTTCTGCATCCAGTACTTTAAAATAAGATTCAAATGAATATAAAAGGGGAAGTTAAAGGAAAATCTGCTGCATTCAGGTTCAGCTCAATAAAACAAAACAAGTAAACCAAATGATCAGTTCAATGTGCACTTGTGATCAGAATAGCTTGCCAGATAAACAATAATGCATTCACACATATCAGACTGTAACCAGCTATTACTCGCCATCAGGTGAAGTTCTAGTCCTCAAAGAGATAATTACTGGTTCTCTTTTCTCAGTAATTGTCAGTTCACTTAATTGTGTTTTGAAATACCGGAGAATGTATAGAGCACTGAAACCCTCTAATCCATCTCGCATACATTAAATGCAATTTGTCTGTAGGATGCTTTATAGTTGATGCCCTTTAGGATTTGACCCTGTGTTTATGTTGACTGGCAGGTGTGTTTCAAGACAGGATGAGTGGGAGGTCTGCCCCCGCAAGCCCGCCCTAGAAACAGCATGTTTACTGTATGTGTAAGCGGGAAGTGAGGGAACTTTAGTTTGCTATAAAAGTGTGCAGCTCCTTGAAGAAACTGTCGAGCCAGTTGATGCATCCTTTATCAACAGTGCTGAAGGTTTGAATAAGCTGTGAGGCGTGCAGGTCCTTGTAAAGTATCAGAACTTACATGAATTAAGTAACTTGACATTTTAATTTAGGGTTGTTTTTGTGACCAAACACATCAGAAAGTTTAACAGTAATCATGGACCAAACCTCAAAATCAAACAGGGCACAAGTTTGTTTGCCTGGACCACCCCACTTCTATACTAGGACTTAAGGGTAATCATGTCAACCACTGTTACTACACATATTGTCAGATAGTGTTTCCCATTTACAGTACTTACAGTAGGTTACTTAGGTTGTTTTGTTCAGGTGGTTGACCCACTCTTAACATCAGGGCTGGTCTTGGCAAACTAGCTGGCCAAAGTGACAGGAAAATAGAATAGTTTAATTAAACTCATATGCATTTTGAATAAAAAGGTTTGACCAAACACAGATTTGCATTTGATTTCAATGATGATTAGTCACGGAAGGATCCGCTGCTCTTTGACTTTTCATGAAAGTTTGTAGGATTTAGTGGAATGGAAATACACTACCTGGCCAAAAAAAAAAAAAAGTCGGCACCTGGATTTAACTAAGCAAAAATAGAGTAAAAGCATTTCCACATGCACAGTGCGAAGGGAACTCAAGGGATTGGGACTGAACAGCTGTGTAGCCTCAAGAAAACCACTTATCAGTGAGGCTA
>JAQQAE010012665.1:0-13073 GCA_029823295.1 Pseudamia nigra | reverse complement strand
CTTTTCATTGTGTCAAAGTGTCATTTCTTCAGTGTTGTCCCATGAAAAGATATAATTATATATCTGCAGAAATGTGGGGGGTGTACTCACTTTTGTGAGATACTGTATGTATTACACACCCGTACGTGCACATCTGTTCATTATTACTATTTGAAAAGGAAGTTATGTTAATTATCTGAAATGAAATGCATGAAATTAGTTCTAAAAATTATGTGTAAAGACACTTACTGGGGGATGAGGAGGGCTCGAGGAGGACTGTCGTGCTATTTCTATCTCCGTTTTTGGGACTTTTTGAGTCTGCCTTGGGAGACCCCTTCAACCATGGATCCATTGTCTACACTCAGGACCAACTGCTAACTCTCAGCCGCACTGATCTTCTCCGTGTGGAGAAACTCCGGTTTCCTTCCTGAATTCCAGCTGTAGCCTCGTTAGCGGCGTTAGCACATCTGTTTCCCATGATCTCGGATGGTAAACATGGTTTGAACCTCCGTCTCCTTTCCTGGTGCCTCATGCCTCGCTGTCTCCTTCATATCTGTGCAGGAATCTCCGGTTTAAACCAAGGTTTAAACCGGAGATTCATTTATTATTTATTATGTTATTTGGATTACCTTTGGTCTTTTGTTCAGTTTGTTGATTATTTTGATCATTTTGTTGCTTATTTGGTTTACCTTGGTCATTATGTGGCTCTTTTCGTTCACTTTGTTTATTTTGTTAGTTTTTTGTTTATATTGATCATTCTGTTGCATACATGATTTACCTTTGGTCATTTTGTTTCTTTTTTATTCAGTTTGTTGTTTATTTTTCTCGTTTTTGTTGTTTATCTTAATATATTTGTTGCATTGCTGACTTGCCTCTGGTCATTTTGTTGCTTTTTTTGTTCATAAAGTTGTTTATTTTGTTCATTTTCTGTTTATTTTGATCATTTAGTTTCTCATTGGGTTACCTTTGGTCATTTTGTTGCTTTTCATTCATCTTGTTGCTTATTTTCAGTTTGTTTTTTGTTTTGATCATTTTGTTGCTTGTTTGGCTTACCTTTGGTTATTTTCTTGCTTTTTTTCTGTCATTTTGTTGCTTTTTTAATTTTTATGATTGTTCTGATAATTTTGTGGCTATTTGGCTTACCATTGGTTATTTTTGTTGCTTTTTTTCATCCATTTTATTGCTTAATTTGCTGTTAATTTCTTCGGCACCTTTTTGCTTATTATTTCATTTTTATTTCTTTTATGATCTGTGCAGAAAAGGCATGAGAAAAGAAAACTGATGCATTAGGAAGTTACCAGAACACAGAAAATATTCCTGGAGTATCTGACTTAAAATACTGCTCTTCACCGCCATCACCACCATCAATGCTCAAATGAAACCTATGCCCTTGTATCATGACATGATGCAGTTTATCCTTTCAAGACATAAAAAAGAAATGTTTTCTTGGCTGAAAACTTGCCTGCTTCATGTGTAGCTGAATGGATGAAACCCCTGTTTTGGATGAACTCTGTGCTGTTTCATTTGCTATTTTTCATCTGTAACATCTGTGCCTGTGCAGCAGCTGTGCCCAGAAGAAGCAGAGCACAGCAGGTTTCCCCTCATCCTCCCACCAGCCCCATACAAGACACTGAGGTGAGCCACCTTTACCCTCCTCACCCAGGGTGCAACTTCTGACTCATCTTGTTCGTTTAGCCAGCTAATCACCCCCTACCTCTGCTCCTATTGAACCCATGCAAACATACACAGATAGGATGAGGCCAGATGGAACTGCACATTTCTGGTATTGATTACTGATTACATTTCAGGAAGACCAACGGTGGTGGTTCAGAGCCGATGCCGGCTGCAGCAACTGGCTTCCAGCTGCTGAATCTGCACATATCTGCTTTGGCATGGACTACAGTTTAAAAAAAAAATCCAAAATCTGAGATAAAACTTGGTTCATAGCAGAGGTCGACAGCTGCTGCTCCTCTGTCAGGGGATGAGGCTGCTGGAGAGATTGCTAAAGGGCACAGGAGGATTAATCAGCACAAGAAAGGAAAAATGAAATGACATACAAATACAACATGCAAATACAGTACAATTGCAGAAGTAAATCCCTTTGGTTCAAGACCACAAAGAGAAACATGCCATCTACCTGGAACACAAAGCCCTCATAATTTTGCATTTTTGTGTTTATTATTTAAAAGTAAAAGATAATGTATGAACATTCATTTGAATATTGAAGTATACACGGTCATTCAGATTAACTCAAAATTGCTAAATCCACCAAAATAAACAGAATATTGAAAAACATTGGGGAAAAAACATGAAATAAGCAAAATACACATAAAATGGACATAAAAGTAACAAAACAATAAAGAAAATGAATGTGAAATTGAACAGAATTTTCACAAAATGAGCAAAACTGATCACAAAATAAAATTAAATTCAATAATTTCAGAAAATGAACAAAAATGAACTAGTCAAGGTACTAAACAAACCTACAAAAGTGAAGCGAAAATGAGGCAGCCCTGTTCAAGCGCAGCTTTAGTTTTTCCTCACCCAAACCTATTTATTCACAGCTCAGCTGTAACTGTAAATATAACCAACACTAAAATAAAAATGACACCTTTTAACAAGGAAGCTTGGCAGAAATACATCTCCAGTTCTGTCTTACGCCAGTTGTAAATAGTCTGTGTCACTCTCTGGCAGCTGTAAAAACTAAAAGCCCTTCAGTCAGGCTTAGGAACAGGCTCAAGTGGTTTGCATTGTAATGAACAGTGAGAGCTTATCAAAACTGTCTGCTATTAGTGCTGTTGTTAATTAAGAAAAGGGATTATATCCTCCAAAACACTTTCCACAGAGCCGCAGGAATGCTGCTGTACTAAAACTCATATTACAAGGAAATAATTCACATGTGGCTTGAACATGTTTTGGTTTGTAGAAGAGTTCATGACGCTGGTGGAGATGCTGATGGGACTTTACAGAAACTTGTTAATATCTTGCTAAAGATGACAAATCAAAGAGGGTCTCGAGCCTGAGACATTGCATCTGTGGTTGCCAGGGCAACAACAAGAGGCCGTGAGGACTTTAAAGACTTGTGGAGGAAATGAAGTGTATGTATATATGTGTGTAATTAGGAGCAGAAGAGAATATTCTCCATAGGTTCCAGGAGGAGCTGTGGTTATGGTTCAGAGGCTGTAAGATGTGGTCGTCTATTTTCATAAATTTGTATGTTATTTTATTAGTAAATCTGCATTTATTTTCACATATTTTACCCTGGATATGCCTTTGCGTTCTTATGGTCACTGTCCAAAATATGTAAAGCTTTTTGTTAATTCACCAATTTGTTGATTACTTTGTTCCCCTTGCCAACAGACTCGAAGTGTGGGCTGGGTGGTTGCTGCCGTCTGCCTGTGGTCTAACTTGAAAACAAATGAAGTTAGGCTCACTAGACTTGGCATTAAGGCTAGCCTTGGAAGTAGCAATTATTTCGCAATTCTATTCTATTCTATGCACAATTCACGGCCAAAGCCTCAAAGACTATATGGTGAAAAAATCCAGTAGATCCGCTGAGAGCAAGTGTAGGAAGCAATGGAAGTCAAAAAATCACTTGAAGAGAGAAACCTCCAGCAGAGTCAGGACTCTGGATAGGCAGCCCTCTGCCTTGACCAGGTGGGGTTAGTGGACAGAGGAGAAACAAAACAAAAGAAGAGAGATGGAGCATAAAAGGTCAAAAGTCAAAGTCATAGGATCATAAAAGTCACACCCATCCATGCTCGAATTTGAAAGTGAATGAATTTAGGTATATCATACTGAGCATACAGGTTGACCTTGGGTCCAGCATCTTTTGTGTGTTTTCGGATGTACAGTAAAAGGTCAAGGTCACAGAGTCACTAAGCTCTAAGTCAAAAACAAAGGCAGTTTTTCAAGACAGAGGTTCAACAGTTGTTTTTCTTAATCTGCTTGTAAATGTTACTTTTATTAACTATTTATTGTTGAATGTGTCTGTTCTACGTATTTTGACCCTGTAACTGTGTGTTGTGTTTGCTGCTACCTATCTTGGCCAGGACTCCCTTGAAAAAGAGGTTCTCAATCTCAATGGGATATTTTCTGGTTAAATAAAGGTTAAATTTTAAAAAAAAGGTAATAAAATTTAAAATCAGTTTTGCATATAGCGTGTTTTATTATAGCTGGAGCAAATTTAAGTACAAGTAGGTCAGCATTTCTCTGCATGACTGTTGAGTGCAATGTTAGGTTTTAAAATTGATCTTTTGATTCTCATATTTCTGGATGCTGAATTTTATTATCAGTGCTAATGGCCGGTGTCCCTGTCTGTATGCCTGTGCGCTAGCTTAGACACAAATGGCATACAGGTTGACCTTGGGACGAGCACCTGTGGCGATGCTTTGGGAGATGAAAGGTCAATGTCATAGGTTCATAAAAGTTCAGAATGAGTTATGGTATATAGTGACTTTATCATCAGAGCTAGAACCAACAAATCTGAAAACAAGTTAGAGTTGGATCACTTTATGAATGACAAAGGATCTTGAACTTACATTTGACCTTTAGAATTGGTAAGGTCTAAAAACAGGGTATGGGGTCATGAAGTGCCAAACTTAGATTATGGGGTGAAAGTTTACATAAAAAGTACTGAATGTTTTCCCACTTTTGACATAACGGCTAAAGGTGTTGGTCTACATCATTGTCAAATGATATTCTAGTTAATTTTCTTGATTTTTCTGTGAAAATTTGTTAATTTTCTTGATAATTTTGTCCATTTGTGGTACATTTTGTTGATTATAATGATATTTCTCTTCATTTTTTGGTAACTTTATTCATTTTTGCCCACTTATAAAATTTGTCCATTGTTGCATTACTTTGAGAATTTTTTGTTCATAAGTCTCTATTTTTAAAAAAAAGTTCTCTCGTACATTTAAAATAAATAAAATAAAATAAATGAGTAAATAAAATACATGAAATATGGATTAATTGGCAGTTCATTTTCAGGCAAATGTAATGGATTTTCCTTGTGTTATGGTCTGAAGTTATGGTCCAAAATGAATGGTATTTTTTTTTTTTGGGTTTCTAGTTGGAAAGCACTGACCTTGCTTAGTGGGAGATCTATAAGGATGAGTGCAGAGATTGGTGGTCTACTTTGAAGGTAACATTGCATTTTTTTAAAATACACAATATACAAAATGCCACAATTTCAGATAAGTTCTACTTTCATAATTACCATAGCTGTATAAAGAATAAGGAAAAGCTAGAGTAGGTAATATATTAGAAACAAAAAGGTTAAAAACAAGTACACTGAGGACGAACTCCAACTCTTGGAATTAGTTTTGGATCAACTTGGCTTTGATGGTGACTGATGCTGGATCGAAGCCTCAAAGTACAAAGAAATGCAGTGGAGGAAAATCACATTTTATACTAAAGAATGTGTCAAACAAATGTTTGTAAGCATCTGCATGTATTTTTTTTAAATATATGATCTTTCTACATGTACATGTACATGTATATGTCTTTATTTATCTCTGTCAGGGATCAGCTCATCGGTAAGAAATAAAAGAGTGCTCTTGCAAGCAATGACTGGTAAAACATGCGCAGCGTCTTAGGGCAGATGTCAAAGCACCTGAGCCTCTGAAAGAAAAGTAACCACCTACGTACGTCCCTTTCCATAGAGTGCATCTGTGTTCTGGGACCAGTCCATCTTGTTGTCCAGATGCACACCAAAATATTTGTACGTCGGCACCACCTCAATGTCAATGCAGCCAATATTGACTGGCATATACTTTATATTTTAAGACTTGCAGATGAATGTGTTATTCACTTTTCAACCTGTTTTGATAATGACACAGTGTAGTGAAACAAATATAGAAATCACTCTAAGCCTCATATTTCAACTCAATGCAATTTAAAATCAATGATGTAAAATCTCTCCGAAGTGAATTTGTATTGATCTTCACATAAGTTGTCATTTGTATAACATTGGAGTAGATATTAGTAGAGCTGCAGTTCTTGAGATTGTTTTGGTCTTGAGACTAGTCTTGAGACCTCTTTTTATAATCCTGAATGCATTTTTTTTGGTCTTGTTTTGAGGATTCAGTAGTTTATTTCATAACGAGTGAAGGCCACATCTGTAGGGACTTGGGATGGGAATGATTAAGAATTTAGCAATTCAGATTCCATTATCAATAAAAGATTTTTTTATCAATCCTTATTGGTTGAAGAAGAGTACAAAGAGGCTTATTACTATTATATTTTGTGGCATGTTTTATCTCTGAGATGCGATTACTGTTTTCAACATTACCTTTTGTGATGATTTCCACACTAACGTTAGTCATACTGCTGCTGCCTTGCAGGCTGTCAAATAGGTGACAGTGTGTATTGAAATTACATGCTGGATGTATAAAGGTACAGTATTTCCTCCCTTACATGAAGTGACAGCTTTGCAAGTATTGCAGAAGGCCTAACGTCTTTACATGTAAAATAGACGCATTCTTTTCAGCGCTTTTGCCTGGCCTCTTATTGGACATGTTGTAAACAAACCAGTGCTGCGTGTGTGTGACGTTATTGCGTACATGATGGGATCAATAACAGAAATGTTAAGACGAGAACTACAACGATCCCAAGGAATTGATTCACCGGGAGCTGGTTCTCAACAAGTACCAGTTCTCTATTCCCATCCCGAATAAGGATATCATTAAATTTGGTTGCAATCGCTGAATTACTTGATAACATGGTCAGTGTGATTTGAAATCAAAGATCTTTTAAACATCTCTTATTTTTGCCAATTTCTGAATTAGACTGGCTGCCTTATTTTGCTCTCTCATTGCCAAAAGGAATCATCTCAACCCTTATATTGTACAAATCTGTAACAAGTTGAAAACCTTTCTGTAATGTTTCTGTTGTAGTGTCATCTGGTCTTTTGCTCTTGTCCTGTCTCAACTCTTTTCCTGTTTTGACTACAACATAGTACAGTACATTAAATGCTCATCTCTGTATCTCTAATATCAATTTTCATTCATCACTGGCTACTCCTTCAGGTCTAAAAATGGCCTTAAAGGTTGAGTGTGAAGAGCTGAGGTTGAATGAAATGGCAATGCCAGGTTCAGACACACCTGTCAATCAAAGCACCTATGCCCTTAATAATGTGCAAACATCACATTCTGGATCATCTAAACGGGCGATTTATATAAAAATTCATCCCCCTACAATGTTCACAGACTTGAGAATAACCTACAGAGCCTGAACTGTTGTTTGTATCAGACTGTAAGCAAGTTTATTTCTGCTCTACAGTTACATGGGACTGTCTGGGGATTCCCAGTGAGCATTGAAATTATTGCAGTTTTTTATTGCAGTCTCATGGGTGAAAGTCAAGAGTTTTGCTGTACTACCAAAGCCAACTTGTTCACGTCCTACTAAATTTTTGTGACTGTTAACTGCTGCCATTTCAAAATTCCCTGTATGGCCCCCTCGAAATAAAAAAAGGCATCTCTACTGCATGCAAATTTAAAGTGAAATACCTGTGGTATTAGTTGGCCACTAGCATGGACTAGTCACCTAGTCAAAATATCTTCTAAAAATATTTTGATGATAAAACCAGACAGTCAAAACACAGCTGATAATTTGACAAACACTGTGGTGTGACTTGAATAATTCCTTTGTGAAGATAATTACTTAATGCAATGACAGAGGATGATGGCTGGATGAGTTTGACTTGTTTGACTGTTTTAGTCTGGCAGTTATAGTGTTAAAAACTGAGGGGATGTGAACACTTCAGATCCCTAACAGTGACATTTCTTCTGGCGTAGGTTTCTCTCTGCACATGCTGAGTGTGTGGCACAGGAGTGATCCACTCTGCTCATATCTCTGACTCCTAAGGACATAAAGAATCAGCTCAGGAGAGCATGAAATTGAGTTTGGAGACAAATGGACATAAGTGATGTTTTCATGATAACCTAGAGCAAACACATAGCACATTAGGAGGTTAACAAGGCAAACACTCTAATAATCTCAGCTTTTCTCTTTTCCTTGTGTATGACTCTGGGGCACTTAGGGGGTTTAATGATGAACAAAGGTAATGGCTGATTGCAAACAGACAATAAAGACAAAGAGAGGCAGTGGGGTTCAAGTCATGGCAACTGATGATCTGACTATTTTAATTTATGTTCCAACTTCAGAATTTTTGCTCGATCAAAAGCCCACTCAAAGAATACACAACAGCGGTTTAAACATTAATCAATGTCTGTGCAAGATCAGGACTGCAGGACCTCAGGAAAATGAATTCATCAGTATGGTTTGGATATGCATTCTGACACTTTAATTTAGATGAAAGTGAGACAGACCTGATGAGTAATAAAATACAACAGAGAACAGGATTTAACTTTGGTCCTGAAGTGGAAAGTGTTATTTAGCTTTCAGGTACCAGCAAGTTTAGTGACACAAGGGATTGGTATTTATATTAAATTTCAAAGGATATGAAAGGAAAAGATATTGGAATTTCATTTCCTATCTCCAGAGAAAACCTCCAGAATGGGAATATGAATTGAGAGCATTCAGCCAAAACAAACAAATTGTCCAACAGTGATTTGGAGGCCAGTGTTCTGCAGGAATCCCTGAGGGACACCCTGTCCCCGCTCAGACTCCAGCTTCATTGCCCCTGGGTCTGCAGTCAAGTATGAAGTATGAAGACAGCAGCTGGCGGATCAACATCCTGTACGCCGGGGACTTAAGGGCAAAAGCCTTAGAAAGCTGAACTCACTTATTTGCAGTCTTGGAGTCCAAATTCAATTTTGTCTGTCTGAAAATCTGAAGAGTATGTATTTAACTCAAGAAGGTGGTTGGAGTTTATTTCAACACCTTTGGGCAGCAGTTGTCAATATTTTCTGTCTAAAGAGCCATTTTGGAAAAAGCAAAAAAGTACGGTATATATTTTGGGGTATCATTTAAGCTTTCGTCAGAATTAGATAGTGTATGGCTTAAATCAGAGCCTGCTCTTACCCCATTTCACACAAAAACAACATGTATTTCACCATGCAACATAGATGCCTCTCTCATTTTTACATGAGCATTTAATTTTATTAATTATTGACTATAATTATTTATGCATTTTTTAATAAAATCAGAATTTTGTTTCCATGGAAACAGAACTGAGTGGCTTGTTACTAACATGTTGATTTAAGTGCTTAAGTTTGGCATCACATCTGAAGATCTGTGAAAATACTTTACCATTCCTGAATGGATTTCCAAACTGTCTGGCCATGGTTGATCGTTTGACAGGCAGACTAAAGCAGACGTACACTGAAGTATTTAAAAGATACATGTTAAGTGATATGTCATGCAGATTCCCCAACTGCATTTCTGAAGAGCTCCAGAAGGAATTTGGAGCAGAAAAAATTCTTGAACTTTGACAGGACACTGATAAATGTTTTTCTGATGCGGTTCTGCTATCTTTGGAAGACCATCAAAGAAAGTCAACAAAGTGGGAACATTGCTATGAATCTGCAATTGAGCCCATCGTGTCCTTATTTAGGAAGAG
The DNA here is from genome assembly GCA_029823295.1 of Pseudamia nigra. Lineage (NCBI taxonomy): Eukaryota > Metazoa > Chordata > Actinopteri > Kurtiformes > Apogonidae > Pseudamia > Pseudamia nigra. The sequence goes on along the minus strand of JAQQAE010012665.1, from coordinate 3,568 downwards.
GCATCTGAGGCCAGGAGGTTATAATTTCAGCTCCCAATTTATCCACAATTTGGGGTGTAACAAAACTAAACTTTATGCTGAGGCTGTCAGTTTTCTTTTAGTCTGAGCTGAATCCTGCAATTCAGATTTATTTCATGTTCAATTTTGCAAGGAATCTAGGTTTGTTTAGGCTTAGGTCACTTATCGCAGACTGCATTGTAGTGAAATAGAATATCACTAAATTAATGACATCAAAGAAATCCCAATACATCCAAATTAAACGTGCATTTCACTTTCAAATCACATGCTGTATAAATGCATGCTTCGTTTTTGCGTGCTGCTAATTGAGATTGTGTGGTTTGAGTGATTAAGAATGGCACAAAATTAGCAAGTGGATGAGGTAGATATGATGGATATGGAGGTACAACACAATTCTCAACTTCCAACCAGGATACCTTGGTTCAATCCAACTTTATGGGCATTCAGTTTTGTGTACATTCCGTCTGTCCCGTACCCCAACCCCTTTCCCTAACCACAACTAAGCAGCCTAAACTTAACGAACAGTAACCAGTGCACATCACATTACAAACCCATGTGAAGCAGGTGTTCCAGGTCATATTAACTGTATGTTAAAACAGGTTGCATTGTGAGAATTTGTCAGTGCATCACACTGCACATATCATGGTCTTACAGTTTTCTTCATCACAATGCGGGTAGATGAGGTCAATTCTTCGATATGACAGACTCAGCCCCATTTCATCCTCATGGTTCTCACTTATGTCAATTTTCATCCTCTGTGTATAAATGGCAAAGTCACAAAGACATCTCCATTATGTGAGCGCCAAAAAAATTGTTAATATCAATATATTGACAATAACTCAGCTTCTCTGTTGTAGGACGAACAAAACAAGAAGCTTACAGTGCAGGAAATGATGGGTTCTGGAAAGCTATTCACCATACAGTAATTACAGCTCTGCCAGGGAGATAATGACATTGAATGGACCACAAACAAAAGACTGGACTGACAGCTTCACGTTCTAGTGCTGCTTTTCAGATAAAATATTGTCTGCTTTCCACGACGACAACAATAAAGTCTCATTCTGTCTGGTCTGCAGTGTTTCAGGAATCTATCCACCCTCGTCATCTGTCTCTGACTTGTGTCTTCATGGAGGCACAATGTCGCTGCAACAGAATCCAACATGACAAGACATTAATTAAAGCTGGTGTGGAATCAATTAATGGGATGAGGAGGAACTTCAGCTTTTATCTATATTGTGTCACTTTTGCAGAATCCAGTCACTGTTAATTAACTGAACTGATACAGTTAACAATTGTATTCTTTGCAAATTTAGAATTCAGACAACACTGACACCATGAAGCCGCCATGTAGGACAGCTAATCACTAGTGCAAATAACAAGAAGGGCCTCGAATGTTGTTCGTTTTGTGTCGTCTCTGATGTGTGTGCTTTTATGGTTGATTAGACAGCCAACATCAAAAAGGAACTGTCAGAACCTCTGGCAGCAACATATAAAGATGCAGCCTAGTTTCCAAAAAACATTGGATCACTGTATAAAGTGTAAACAGATATAGATTGTTTCTATGTAGTGTTTTACACAATGATGATTTGCAAAATACTGACACCCAATAACCCAATATTTGATTGAGAATCTAATCTTAAGATTTTTTTTTTAAATTACACACATGTTTTGAATTTGATTCACCCCCAAACTTGGGTCAGGGTCACGTTTACTCCTCTGTTTTAACATGTTGTCTTTTAACAACACTCTGTAAGCAAATACAAACTGAGGAGACCATCTGCTGTAACACTGAAAGTGGAATGTTTTTCTCAATCACGTTTGATGTAGAATTTCTTTTGCTACCGTTCAGGGTCTTATTTGTTTTATTTTGTAATGCACCAAACATTTTCATTAAGTGACAAGTCAGGACTGCATCAATGCAGGCCTATTTAGTGTAACATGGCTTATGCCCATATTATTCCACTTGCCAAAGTTGATGTTTCTCTGTGATTTATTGTGTTAGTGAATTGTTAGACTCAGTGGCGCCTCCTCTTAGGAGTAATGGTAAATTCCTCTGGCAGCCCTAACATTGTGCCAGATCTATGAATGTCAAGATGGGTCGTTGTGCATGGCACCGTAAAAAAAAATGTCTGCAAGTTAGTGCATGAACATAATGTGCACTGTAGGAAATGATGATTACGAGTGCTATGAGTATGCATGCTGCATACTATATGTGCTAAAATGTTCATTTTTATGGCTTCGTCAGAAGACAAACAAGCCTTTTGTTCATTATTCTTACAAACACAATGCAGTCGAGTCCAGCTGCACAAGCCCCCAGAATGTGCTAAACTGGCCACATTCTGCAATGCAATACATGCAGAAAGTGGTTCTTGATTGTTTTGGTGAAAAAAAATCTTTGTCTATTTGGCAGCAAAACCTGTATGCTGCCAAATGTTTAGCATGTATCACAAATATGCCAGTTGCCCATGCCATATGCATTAATGTCTCCCATACCATCACAGATGCTGGCTTTCAAACTGAACTCTGATAAGTGCTTTGATTGTCCCGCCTCTTTAGCCCACACATGGCATGCATGAAATCTATTTGGAGTTTTTTTTTTGTTACTGAGCTCATGCAGTGAAGAACACTACAGAATTATTTATTAGTGCAGTTCTATCTGATTTTAAGCCAGTTTTCAGCCTTGTCCCTCGCACAGAGATTCCTTCAGATTTTCTGAATCTTTCAATGATATTACGAACGTTGGGATAAGAAATACCCAAAATTGTTGGGTTTTTACGATGAGAACCGTTATTCTTAATTGTTGCATTATTTTCCAGAAGTCTTTCACAGTTTCACGTCTTTTCTTCACTCAGCCTCTCTTGATGCTCCTCTTACAGTAGATCCAGTCATGTTATTAACCTGTTGCCTGTTAACACTATTAACTGTGTCATTCTCCCAATTAATGTTTTTAAGTATTTCATGTTTTTTGCTATTGACCCACCTTTTTAAAAAATGTGTTGCTGGCCTGAAATTCAAAATACACTTATCATTTTAAAAGAAAAACTATTAAATTCCTTGGTATATATCAATATCATATTCTGTAGCTATTTTTATTTTTTTTCTTTAGGTTTGACCAGTTCAGAACATACAATTACATAGAGAGAAGAGAGGGCAGATGCAGATGTCAGTGTCTGATCCTGACATAAACACTTTCAAATGGCTCTTTGTGTCAGATGCTAAAAGCACATGCACAGTGTCTTGCTGACATCTACAGCTTTGAAAAGAAGCCGAAAAAATATGCTTCAGTCTGAGTCATCAGTCTGCTCCTCCACGATCTTCAAGGGAACATACCAAACATACCAGAGATTTACAGAAATAGCAAAAAAAAAAAAAAAAGAGAAAAAAAGCCCTCGCTTTCAATTGTGACGCAACGTGATTCCATCAGAAGCGGATGATCTTTATGATGTGTCAGTTTAAGACGCCAACCGACAATGGTTCAAATTTACCTGTGCCTGTTTTTACAATAATTGTTCAACACTGTGTTTTAATAGAGTTTTGAAGACCCCCCCCC
>JAQQAE010012663.1:0-13073 GCA_029823295.1 Pseudamia nigra | reverse complement strand
ACCCTTTGCTTTTTTGACAGCGCTGCAAACCCTTGGTGTCTCTCAATGAGCTTCATGAGGTCGTGACCTGAAATAGTTTTCAACACCATTTCAGGTCACGACCTCTTGAAGCTCATCAAGAGAATGACAAGAGTGTGCAAAGCAGTGATCAGAGCAAAGCGTGGAGACTTTGAAGAAACTAGAATATAAGACATGTTTTCAGTTATTTCACACTTTTTAAAGTACATACATAATTCCATATGTGTTCATTCATAGTTTTGATGCCTTCAGTGAGAATCTGCAATGTAAGGAGTCATGAAAATAAAGGAAAGGCATTAAAGACGAAGGTGTGTCCAAACTTTTGGCCTGTGCTGTAGTTATTTGTTAATGAATACATAATAAAGTGTGTTTTAATTTTAATACAGCGACAGAAACAATACTAAAGGTTTAACAATGACATAATATGTAAAGAAATGAAATATGTAGCTGATGACCTATCGTGAAATACTATGAAACAATTTTTAATGAATTTGTTATTAAAATAATGTTTAATGTAACAGTTTACATCAAACAGTATTCTTACAGGATTTACTGTGCGAGGATGATGCACTGATGTTTTCTGTTGTAAAACGCCACAATCATTTCCAACAGCTTTGAAAACGATGACACATCACACAAAGAATTTGGCAACATCGTCAGACATTCACGACCAGAGCAGTGACGGAATTGTTGGTTTCTTTATTTATTTTTATTTCCACCAGGTCTGCATTGTCCAGAAGAAGGACACTAAGAAGATGTACGCCATGAAGTACATGAACAAGTTAAAATGTGTGGAGCGCAACGAAGTGAGGAATGTCCTCAAAGAGCTGCAGATCATGCAGAACCTCGAACATCCCTTCTTGGTCAACTTCTGGTGAGTCACTGTGCTTTTATGTTGAGTGAACAAAAGACGGAATAATGTTTTTTTTTTTTTTTTTTTTTTTTTTGCAGGAATACGAATTGCATCAAAATGTAAGCTGTAAGCTTTATCTGTTCAAGCTCAGGGTCAAACACAAAGCAGACAGAGATTTCGAAAACAACTGCGACAGGATTTGCAGTCACGAATGATGTCGGTTATAGAGTTTTCATGGCCTTTGACGGCGAGCTTCTGTAAATTTTTATGCAATTTAATTCACATTTCTTTAAGCAGGAATGGACTCACTGAGATGTAAAATGTCTTTTACGAGAGTGTCCTGGCAACGACGACAGCAGCACATTCAGTGAGGTTACAGGAAGACCGTTTCAACCACACACCCATACAAAAATCATACAGTATTTATCGGAGATCATAAAAACAGGAAATATTAAGATAAAAGGGAATCAGAAAAAACATCTTCAGCCTGACTAATGTGAGCAGCTGCGTCAGTTTCAGTCCTCACAGCGGTGCATCTGAATACACTTTTTTCTGAATTCACCACGGATCAGACGGATCAGCGATCCTGACACCCGAGTTTGTAGCTGCCCTAAGTTTGAACAGACGAGGGAAGCAGAACTAACATCGATTTATATCGAAAAGCTTGACAATGGGCCACCAAACGCGAGCAGGAGTGATGAAATTTGTGACAAACCTCAGCGCTCTGTGATACACAGTGTCCAGGGCTTTGAGAGGATGCATATACATCTGAATCATGTTGCCATATTTCAGTGCAGACGTAAAAGCAAATATCTTTTTGGCTTCTAAACAAAGGTGTTTTTTGATTCTAAAATAAAGTCCCAATTTCAGTTCTAGTTTTCAATTAGTTCAACTTAAGTTAAGAGCCGTACACTCAGGTCATTCGCATCATGCACCACACTGGCTCTCACCTGCAGGCGTCAAACATTTGAATTATTTTGTTTTAAACATATGGATGCACAGACTTACAGACTTTAACCATCCGTTAAAAATACATTTCACAAGGTTGCGGACTGAGCCTGTGGATTCATGCAGAAAGGTGCTCTGCCACAGAAGGGCCCACTGGAGCTCCATCTGCAGCATCTCACTCTCTGAAGTCGCTAAAAGCAAAATGTAGTCTGCTCATTGATCCAAGCCCGAGTTTTTGCAAGCAGGACTCCCTCCTCTCAGCGGCGTCTCACTCGTTAGCTGAATGCCAGCTTGTTGAGGAAGTCTTCCCCTCAGCACTATACACTCCGCTAATTCAAACCCTGAGCGCTAGTCCGAGACGATTCATCAGGTACTTCTAAGTAACTCATTCATCATAATTTAAAAGCCAGAGCTGACTGGCCACCAGGAACTGTGCTTGGAGATGCTTCATGAGGATGACGTCTGAAAGGCATCATTAATTCTTGATAAACTCTCCCACTCTGCAACGTTTGAAACGAAGCCACCACGCTGGTTTCTGTCGAGGAGAGAGGAGCGAAGGGCTGGAGGGTCCATCAAACAGAGACGAGCCAGCCCACGGTCCGGGCAGGGAAATCAGGCCAAGCATCTGCATGTCATTCTATACATTAAAAAGCAGTGCCGGAACATGCAATGGATAAAAATTTCATGGAGTTGCTCCGACTTTCCGGGTTGGGATTCCGACCTGAACGTTCCAGTTGGACTTTCCGACGAGGACCTCGGAAATTCCTACTTCCGTACAACTGGAATGCACAGTTAGTTACCTTGAAAAAGTTTTATGTCATCTCACAACAGAGGGTTTTGTTTGTTGCACCGTGACTTTAGCAGACTATTTGCATAAAAACAAATTTAACGTCTGCCGCCGCAAGCAGCTGAAAGCAATGACAACTTGTTAAGTGAAAAATGACATTTCTGAGTCTCAGGGACCACTATAACCCGACTCAAGCCTAGCAGTGTTAGAGCAACAAATCACTGCAAAATACCACATTTACCATACACTCAGTAAAATCAGTGCATAGTAATTGCAGTGGTTGGGTGTCACCCATTTTTTTGGATTTTAGTTTTGATGGCAGATGCTGTTGCCATCTTGGCTTTTTTTTTTTTTGCTGCACAAGTGCAACAAGTACAGTAGTAAAAAAATATTAACTAGACAGGGAAGTCAAAAGTAATTAAATGAAAAATAACAAAAATAAGGGACATGATTAGAATAAAACTACGTACCTTGATAAAAATTAATAAAAAATTATCAACAAAATGGACAAAATATCATACAAAAATAAATAAATTGAAACATGAAAACAAACAAAAATAAGCATAATAATGATCCAGATATTCCACAAATAAACAAAATTATCAAAAATAATTCATAAAATGAACAGTGATGCGCAACAAATGAACGAATGAACAGTTTGCACAATATAAAGGAAATCAATGCAAACTAACAAAATAAAAAAAAAACAGAGGAAAAAAAAGAATAAAGTAATGATGCATTTTGAACATGTTGCAGCTAATGTCATGTGGTTCATAAAAGGTTCAAATATTTTGTGTTGCTCTCGACACATTTGTATATTTCCGTTCTGTCTGAAAATGCCTGTCCACATTGTAACTGTTGCCGATCTGCACATACTGTATTTCTATTATTATTAAATTCGACTTTTTGGGGCACTTTGATTTGAATATTGCACAGTCTGAGCACTTCGAAATGTCCTCTGTCCCAGTTCAGCATTATTACACCTTTACCTCATTTTATTCCCTCCTATTTCAAACCCTTTTGTTTATAAAAGTAGCTCAGCAAAATCAGAGGCTTATTCCTTCATGAGTAATTTCCCGGAAAGAAAACTAAACCGTCCCACAGTGGGAATAAATGAGAACGTGAGGATAGAAAGAAGTAGGGGCAGCAGTAAAACGAGGGGGTAGGTAGAGGGGGAGAAGTGCAGCACACACTCCTCACACAAACTGTGAGTGTTTGCTTTCTTGCTTGATTGCATGCTGCGTTGGACAAAAAAAAGGCTAGAAGTTAATGCTTTTTGGCAGCGTAAACACCACAGTGTGGGGGTGATTTCCCCTGGAGATGTGCTTGGGTCAGCGCTGTGCTCACTCGCTCGCTTCCCTCCGTCTCTCTCTCTGTATGTGTCTCGTCCCGGGTCCACGTGGCCCAGGTTATGACTGTCAGAGGTGAGCGCTGAAGGTCAGAGGCGGAGACAGAGATTACCTGCAGGCACATGAACTGCACTGACAGAGATACATGCACAAAACAACACCTCGTTTTTCTCGGGTTTGCCTCAGCGGCCTCCTCTCCTGTCCTGCATTCGGTCACTTCTTCCTCTTCTCTCCTCTCTCTGTCCTCCTCCTCCTCCTCCTCCTCGTCTCTCCATAGCTACACCACCTGCCTCATGCACTATTGTTCCTACTGCTGTCACAGTACTTGTCGTTTGAGTATGACATCAGATGTCACCAAACGACAACAGACAGCTGTTCAGCGAGGCCAGTGCAGAAGTAACTTTAAGATGTAATCCCACCGCTTGGCTGCTGGGGAACCGGTCGTCTGACTCCAAGAAGCTTTGTTGCCATAGAGATACTTCTATCTGAAAATACTAAGTAAATACATTTTTTTTCATGGGTCATCATGGTCTCAAAGGTTTTATTTGGACCCACTAATTAGTACAGTGGTGCTCCGGTTAACAAATTACTCCGTTCCGGCGTCACATTCTTTGGGTGAATCATTCATTAGCCGGAGCGAGTTTTTCCATAGGATACATGTAAAACCAATTAATCCGTTCTGGACCCACGAAAACTCCCATATAAAGTATGTATTACACACCCGTATGTGCACATTTATTGATTTATAAAGACACTTACTGGAGGAGGATGAGACAGAGGCGCCATTTTTCTTAGGTCCCATGATAAAAAATACAAAATGAGCAGTATTTTAGGTGAAAAATGGCAAATATACAGCGCAAAGTTCACGGTGATGTTTAACTCGGCCGAGATAGACCTGGAAGTTAAGTCATTTGCGCTACGAAAAAATTTGAATTACGAAATGCATAACCTGAATCTTTTCCATAATACAAAATTCGTAACCTGAACCATTTTTGTTAGCCGGGACACCATTTGGCCAATGGTTTTATTCGTTACCCAAAATTTTCGTGAGTAGAAGTGTTTGTTTCCCGGTGCACCACTGTATTGTGATGGTCCACCTTTAACTTTTTGCTTCGTTATTAAGACATTACGGCAAATAATCCAACAAATCACTGCCTTGCCGGGGTTTGATAGACATGTCGCTATAACAAGAGCTCGCTATAGCGAAGTCGGACTGATTCAGACCTTCGTATCTTCTATTTATTCAATATGGTCATAGTTATACATGACATACACTCGACTGCAGCTGTGGGTAAGTGTTTACACTAACAACACCGTGATATGACTTTGTTTGATCCTGTGTGGTGAAGCTTTACCACATCAGTAAGATAGCGGCTAATGTTAGCGTTCCCATGAGTCCCCTGGCATGAACACTTCAAAAGCCCCGCTGCCGTTTGTCCAAATATGGTTACATCCTGTTTTTGGCTCCAATATGCCGTCCAGGAAGTGACGACTCGATTGGCCCATCAGAAACAAAGCACATCTAACACGGTCTAAGAAGGCATGAAATGGCACAAATTAACTGTTGAGAAGGCAAACCTGTGAAGTGAAATCCATTGCGGCAGACTACCTCATGAATCTGATGACAGAAAACAAAGCCAAATGTGTCTACTTTGGACAATTTAAAATATAAAACATGCTCTGGGTTGTTGAAGACTTTTTCATTTGCCCTATAATTGCATTAGTGTTCTGCCACAGTAATGTTGAGAAGTAAGTGTGTGTGGTTTATTGAAGTGCAGTACAGTATGGCAGCACCGTGTGCAGCAGTAAGTGGCATGGTGTAAGGGGGGCCCTGATTGGCTGTGCACGGCTTTAACACAAAGGCCACACTCACACTGTGTTAAAGAGGGAGAGAGAGTGTGTTCACATTAACACTGCATTTTGTGGCTTTGTTGATGGAGTAAAGTCACACTGGAAGAATTTATGGAAGCAGAGATGTGTTCGGTGTGATGGATGCGAGGAGCACTGACTGTGTAATGTGTTCACGGCGCAAAACGCATATGTTTAGGGCGTCGAGCAGCAGGCAAACAATGGAATGGTTGTATTTCATTACAATATAACAGCCGACGTACCTCAGTGAGTTACATAGTTGTTTCCTCACACTGCGGAGGACTTCCTGGAAAGTGCAGTAATTAATGTGTGATGCTTGACAGGACAAACATTTTAAATTGAAATAAAATTTTACAACGCAGCCCGCTGTTATAAAGGATGCCAATGGATGCTTCTGCAAACCCCACACACAAATAATCTCTGCGTCTCCAGACAAAAATGGATTTCATATCAACATTTTTAAATACATGTATGTTGTCATTGTGAGGTTTTAAGCGATGCAACCACCAGATTCACAGGACTTTATCGTAGGCAATTCAGTTTTCTTGTCTTTCCTCTAAAGACAATGACTGTTCTACAAGCTCTGCAGCCAGTAGACACTTTAATCAACTCACCGCAACAGCTACTGGAATGCACAATATTGCTGTGCAATAAGCCGTGCAAACAGGGTGTAAATAATCTAAATGTTGAACCTAGTTTCTTGTGTGTCAATGTATATACAGTATTGTAAGATATATTTTTATACTTGTGCTCCTCTTTATTAGTGCCTTGAGGCGCGGTATCTATTTTGGTATCACTCTGCTGCTGTAACACTGCAGATTTTCTCAGTGTGGGATAAATAAAGGATTATCTTATCTTATCGTACCTTACACCAGGGACTGGAGTGTGTATCTTCACTCTTACTCAGGATGCAAACTCCAGTCTGACTCGTTGAAGCAACAAGAGTCAGTCGGGAGTAACAGGAGTGGGGATGGGGGTCATGTTTTCACCCATCTGTTAGTCAGTTAGTTAGTTAGCAGAGTTATGCAAAAAGTAACAGATTTTGATGACAATTTCAAGAAAGGTTTGAAATATGACAAGGAGATGATATAATTTTGGTGGTGTTCCAAATCTTTTTTTTTTTTTGTGCTGAGCAATTGTAATCACTGCGTGTTGGGCATTTCAGTCTTCACTGGTCACTCGCCAACATATCAAAGTTGGGAAGGGGCGGGACATAACACTGAAGTTCTCTGCACCATGATGGAGGAGAAACCATGGAAGAAACTGACTGAAGGATTTCCATGATTTTATGAAGGAAGTGAACGTTATAGTTTGGAACGCATGCAGCCACAGACGCACCTCCAACTCATTCATGTGATTACTACATGATTATCATTGTAAACTGGGAACTGAGAAGTGCATTATGTGTGGATGTTATTAAATGCAAGGCTGTTCTCTGTACTGTACCCCAAATCCCCCACACTTCACTCACTTCTGTTTCAGTGTCTGTCCAAAATCATCAGCTCAAATCACTACATAGGCTTCATCCTGTTTAATCGACTGTAGATTTTAATTTTAACCCACCATATAGTAGCTTGAAAAAATCTTACATAACTAAATATAATAGTATTTCAACATGTGGACCTTTGCGGTGCTCCCTGTGGACAGAGGCCCTAATAATGTCTTTTGGAGGGAATGAGCTGCCACGGTAGAAGTCTGTGCTCTCCAAGTGCTTCCTAGTTTTTTTTTAAAAATTATTTTTCTTCACATATTTCTGTAGTATATTGAAGAACAATTCAGAATATTTTATAAAAGTTTTTAAAACATTATTGTCAAATATAAACCAAATTTGTTTAAAATTTCTGTCACAGCCAACACTTAGTAAGTATAATTATGATTGCATTTTACTAAACTACCATGCTCTGATATATGTAATTTAACCATTTCCAACCACTACCTTACTGAAAGTAAGTACCACAAGCCTCAAAATGTCATATCCCCAGTTTTTTTTAAATAATTCATGCATGACAGGGTTAGTGATGGAGTTAGTTCTCAAAAAAAAAAAAAAAAAAAAACTACCAGCTTCCAACAGAAAGCATCCTCCAACACCAACTTCAATCAGCAAGCACTGACTTACGTACGTAAGGGCACCAGAGGGTTAAATACTGAAATGGTCACCGTTGGCTTCTGATGCATAACGGACGTTAACCTCAGCCTCCAGTGTCAAACTGCTCTTAAAATCTTCTGCGAACAGTATCTCTTTTCAAACTCTCTCGCGATCTGTAACAAATGCCGCCGTGATGTAACGCACTGTCAAAAGGTAATTCTGCAACGACCAAAGGGAAATAAGTCTATTTAGATAACTATGGAATAAAAGCTCCACTTGGTCCATTTTCATCAGGCATTATATAATCGGAATAATGCACTTGCTTTCCATGCAGAATCATTCATCTGCTATCTCCCATTCATGTGCACTCTATTCTCACAAGACCAAATAGTGAAGGCGTAATGTTCTTTCATAGTGATCAAGTGCAGCCTCTAAGCATTCTTACCTAAGCGTCTCTCTTTTTGTTGTTGACTTCTGAGTTCAGATGTGAGCGTCAGCCTGCTTCGGTGCATCTTAAAAGAACGGGGCAAGCTTAATGACTGTGTCTTTTCCGATACGACCGGTAAGCAGGAAGATCTGCTTGTACCCGAGCTTCTTCTTTCCTTCTGCGAAACGTGCACAGTGCATTTTAATTTACCTCCAACACTGCAGGCAGCATCGTGTCAGCACGGTTAGTGTTTGTCTTGGTGTCAAGGTGACCTGATGAAATGGAAAAAACATGGAATCGGACAGGGTTAAAAAAAAAGAAGACGTGTGGATGAGGATGGTGAAAGTCAGATTGCAATTTTTAGGGTGAATATTGGGATTTGTGATTGATTTGAGTCCACTTGCTTAGTTATTAAGGAAAGTAAACCTTTTTTTCTTTTTACTTAAGCAAAATAAACTCTCACATTACTACAGTAAGAATAACAAAAAAACACAATGATTAAAAAGATAAAATGCTACAGTAAAAGTTAAGAGTGGGCAAAAAATGGACTAGACTGAATTAAAACACGAAATTATAACCCACATGAGTTAAAAATCATCAAAAATATCACCAAGATGAACATCAGAGGTGGAAAAGTAACAAGATACAAAACAAAATTAGCAAAATAATCAACAAAACATCAGCACATCAGGTAAAAATGTGCAGATCAATTGACAAAATATCAAAGTAGACAAAAATGTGCAGAAATACCAACACAACGAATAAGACATAGCAAAAAAAACAAAAACAAATCAAGAAAATGCACAAAATAATCAACAAAATTAGGAAAAATGACTAATAGATAACCCTACATAATTTAAATTAATAACAAAAGCTTAACGAAATGAACAAATTTTTACAAAATAATCAACAAAATGAACAAAGTTTGCAAAATAATCAAGAAAATGAGTAAACGTGGCCAACTAGATCGCCCTAAATCATTTAAACTAACAATAAAAATCAAGAAAATATATAAATATACAAAATATTCAGAATATTCAAAATGAAGAAAATGGACCTATAATTAACAAAATGAGTAAAAACGACCAATTTCATCACCTTAAATCATCTGCGTTAACAAAAAAATTGCAAATTATCAAGAGAAAAAGTCAAAATCTAAAACAAAACAAAATAGCTAAAATAACATTAAAAAATATGTCCAATAAAGGAACAAAATGACAAATTATCAGCAAACATACACTGAAAAGAGCAAAAATAATTATTTTACCCTAGTTCACTCATACTGAATTTCACAAAAATGAATAAACTTCTTTCAATACAAAATATTCCGCAAAATAAGGAAAATGTGCAAAATAATCAATAAAATATCAATAAAATAAGCAAAAACTGACAAAACAATGACCAAACCTGAACAATAAACCATTGCAAATGCAGCCTTTCATGATAATTTTCTTGCACAGACTGACATTGCAGTTATTGCGCGGCTCTAATTTGTCATATAAACTGTAATATCACAGATTGATTTTTCTTTCTTGCTGTGAGGACAATGGTCACAGATGGACGAGACGTGTCCGTCACTAGGGGCTGCTGGGAGACGGGGTGTGAAACGGGTCAGAGGGCTGTCGCCGTCACGACCACGGCTGCTTCTGCAAACAGCTTCGGCCACTTGATGACCTGTGGCTTTTATGTCCGGAATCGTGTGCGTGTGTGGGGAGTGTGTGCATCTAATCAGTGTAATTGCAAGAGCCTGTGCTGAAGAACGAGTCCTGATTGGCCGTTTGCTCCTTGGATTTATTGATGTGGATTTTCCTGCTCTCGTCAGTCAATAGATGTGTGTTCATGCCGATCACTGTGGTTTCATTAATTTACGAAGCAACAAACTGTGGCGATCATCACAGAAAGGTTCAAATTAGGGTTGTCAAAATTAACGCGCTGATCTGGATTAACTCATTTGCATCATTAATTAGATTGACATTTTTATTAACGTGTTAACGCGATTAACGCACAATAACTCGTATATCAAGGAAAAAGTGATGAAATCTTATGTTACATTTGACCCACGTCACTGACAACTTCAAAGTCAATTTAAATGTAAAAGTATAAGTCTTTACACATTTTGAAACAAATGACATTAGTTACTGATGAAAACAATGAACCAAGTGTAAAAAAGCAAAAACGTCTCAGCAGAACATTACCGAGGTTCTGTTAAGTTCTACACAGCAGGTGGAATTTACTCTAGTCACACAAGTTTAAATTAGAAAAAAAATAGACATTTTAATCTAAAACAAGTAATTTTAGTCGAGTGTCTATATCACCTTATGTCATGAGTGTTTTGACTCCCACAGTGTTTGTTCCTTTTGATTTGATTTTGTTGATCTAGTGTATGGACTAAATCAGGGGTGGGCAAATCCAGGCGTCCAGGGCCGGTGTCCTGCATGTTTTCCAACTGTCCGTCCTCTACCCACTATTGATTACCTGGATCGGGTGTGTTCAGTCAGTCAGAAGCTGGGAGATACAGTAGGCGGGGCAGAGGCAGTCGGAAAACCTGCAGGACACTGGCCCTTGAGGACTGGATTTGCCCACCCCTGGACTAAATGAACAAAATAATCAACAAAATGAACAAAAATGAACGCTGCAGTCCACTGTGAGTTCTTAGTCATGTGACAAAACTAAAATAACCTCTTAAAAACAAAAGAAAAATGCATATCCTTATATGTAACATACTGCAATTATCATGATATGATGAATTCAGTTGTATTTGTATAGCGCCAACCATAAACCAAAATTATCTGTAGGCGCTTCACAATTCCAAGACTAAAACCTCGACACTATAAGGAGGAAGCCTAGACACAGAACATACTGTACCAGAATGAAGATAACTATAATTCATCACCTAACGCTAACTCATTCCTCAGTGTGATAGTAGCTGTTCATATACACTTACAGCCTTTTATACACTCAAATCACCTATAAATAAAGAATAAAAGCCTATTAATCACACTGTCAGTTCACTCCAGTTGTACGAGTTCTTCAATTCTATGTTTCATTGTTCCTCTCCAAGAACTTTTACAGTTTGAAAAATGAACCCATCCATCATGACTTGAAGTTGTTTTTGAAAATAATATTCATAAATAAAGATGCGTAAAAGTGAGTATATGTGACTGAACAATATTTACTGCAGTGTCAGTTCAGATTGTGAATAAGAGCACTGTAAAAGCATTAAATACTGCATTAATATTTATTTTAAATGGGCCAGTGTGAAAACCATTACTTTGCAGAGATCACTGAGATGTGTATATTTTGTAGAACTACTGTACTTCATTTGGCAGTTTTTTGAGTGTACTGTACTCTGACCAAAACTTCCAATGCAACATTCAGATTTATGCACATTATACCTAGTTGAAGTGATATATAGTAGCACCACGTATCAGATATAAAATTTTAATCCAAATACAGTGTAATTGCATTACAAATGGAAAACAAATTAGTCACAACAGCAAATTCATTTTGCTGGAGGCAAATATGCTGGTCCTGCCGGGGGGTGGTGACCCGAGCATGTGGTGCATCCTGTCATTACACTGCCTCCACAGACGTGGAATGGTTGGCATGTGGACACCCAAGGCTCTGGCAACACGTCTTTGTGTCATTCAACCAATCAGCATACCAATGCCTCGTTCTTGCTGAATTTGACGGACAAACGTTGCACTGAAACAATGCAAATGATACTAAAAATAGTCGTTGGTACAGCTATTTATTGACCAAGTTTTAGAAGGATCGGTCATTTGGATCTACTCAATTTCATTAGCATGCCATGATTCTAAGGATGTGCAGTCAAGTGGAACAACGTACCCACACAGCGAAGCAAAGACAAACCTTTTGAGCTTTTGAGGTGCTTTCTGTGCGTCATAACCCACAATTTTGCTCAGCGCGCTCAAAATATCAACCTGAGAGTGTTGAGCTGGAAGTTTTGGTCAGTATAAATTCATATACTGTATAATCAGTGCAAAAAAGGCCAATGTTCCTGGATGTCAGGCTCAAACCAAGGGGCAACAACCAGGGTTGTTCAGTGAGGCCAATGCGGAAGTAACTTTAAGTTGTAATCCCACTACTTGTCCCCTGGGGAACCGATCGTCCAGCTCCAAGAACCTCTTTTTGCATAGAGATACATTAGACTTCTATCTGAAAATACTAAGTGAATAAAATTTTTTCATGGGTCATCATGGTCTCAAACATTTTATTTGGATCCTGTAATAAGTAATCTGGTGGTCCAGCTTTAACTTTTTGCTTTTTGCTATTAAGTTATTACAGCAAATAATCCAACAAATCACTATCGTGCTGGGGGTTTGATTGACATGTTGCTATCGGAGCAGCTCGCTGTAGCGAAGTAGGGCTGATTCGGACCTTCGTATCTTCTATTTATTCAATATGTTCATAATTATACATGAGACACACTTGATTGCAGCTGTGGGTAAGTGTTTACACTAACAGAACTGTGATATGACTTTGTTGGACACTACGTGGTGAAGTTTTACCGCATCAGTAAGCTATCAGCTAATATTAGCTTCCCATGAATCTTCTGGCATGAACGCTTCATAAGCCCCGCTGCTGTTCATCCAAATATGGTCACATCCTGTTTTTGGCTCCAATATGCCGTCCAGGAAGTTACAACCCAATTGGCCTCAAAAGTGCCCTTCAGAAACTAATGCGTGACATCACGGTCACTTTGTCCAGTTATA
>JAQQAE010012662.1:1659-13073 GCA_029823295.1 Pseudamia nigra | reverse complement strand
GTTTGTTTTTTAAAATAATTCTGTTGAACTACAATTCAAAAGCAATGTCTGATTTTCATTGGCTAATTTTCATAAAAGTTTTATTTATTATTACTTTTGTAAGATTCAAGTTAGTTCTGTGACCATTGTGGGTTTTTCTGTCATTAACAGAGGGTACCAACAATTTTGTCCATGTCTGTACATGTTCTCGTGTAAAATTCTGACCTCTGGTGAAAGGACAAGGTGATGTTTCCTGTTTATTTCACCCATTTACTGAACACACACTGTATCTACAGCCTGGTAATAGTCTATTGATGCCACTATGAAGCTGTCGGCGACTCAATACCTAGTATGTGTTCAGTATTTCAGTTAAGATCCTGTAAGGCTTTGACTTTGTCTCGCCAGCATCATCCATCAAACAATGCATGGACTCCAAATGTGTTTGTCTATTTACATTGTAGGTTCAAGTAAAAACCGGTGCATATGGCGTGGTTTTATACATCGATGAAAGGTCTTGTCATGTGTTTCTTGTTTCGTAGTGAAGTGAAAACCACTGAAGCAGCCGCAGAGGAAAGGGCAGGGTTTAATAGCAAAGACATGTTGAAGTAGCCCCAGTGTGAGACAGATATGATGGAACAAACATCTCCTCTGAGGCTGCTCTGTAAGTACAACCTGAACATTCATGTATTATATTAAACGTCAACACGTCCCACATATACAAACCTGTTTCCAGAAAGTTGGGTCACTGTGTAAAATGTCCATTCTAACAGAATGTGATCATTATGTTTCATTATGTATCAAATGCTGATGCTGACCAATGATTTTGTTGAAAATGACATGCTTATGTTGAATTTGATGCCAGTGACACATTTCATAAAAGTTCAGCCAGGGTGATGTTTCCCGCTTTGTTCTTTTCCGAACATTCTGTCAGTGTTTGTGAGCTGAGGAGGTTTTCATGCATGTTGATGTAAGATTTCAGCTGCTCAGTAGTTCACTACAGAGCCATGCTGTTGGAATATGTGCACCATGTGGTTTGACATTGTCTGCATGAAATAAACAAGTCCTTCACTGAAAAAGAAGATGCTATTTGACAGCATATGTGGAACCAAAACCTGTACATGTTCAGCGTTAATGTTGCCTTCACAGATGCTGATAACAAGTCTGATGGTCCCTCTTCCCTTCAGCCTCAGCACACGACGTCCATGATGTGGACTAGTCAGACCACACAACAGTCAGTCCACCTTAAATGAGCTCAGTTCAGGTGGCATCTCTCGATCTGGTTGACATAGGGTTTCTTCTTTACATGGAAGGGTTTACACTGTCATATGTGGATGCAGACATAAACTGTCCCATGCACATGAGGAGGTGAGGACGGGGGTGGGAGGTGGGGGTTACACTCATCCACTGTTTTTTTTCCATTCTTCCCTACAGCGAGAAGATTTCTGCAGATTATTTGGATCTTTCAATGATTTTCTGAATTGTAGTACGGTAATTGAAATCCACTGAATTGTAGTAATTGAAATCGAATCAGGGAGCTATGAGGAATAGACAACTAAAGAAGATAGCATTTCCAATTCCTGAATTAAATCAAAAAGCTAAATAACCACTAACATGAGCGAAAAATCCTCCATCTCTAAGCAGCACCTGGTGACAGGTGTCTACGTCATTACACGGGAGTAAGAACAGCTGTGATCATTTACACACATTGCCCAGCCTCCATGGGCTAGACGGTCACATTTAACGACCGTTCGGTGTAGCCTTCACAGATTACGGAGACTACAACCCTTGAATCGGGACACAGCTGACGAACCCACCAGGCCTAATCATTTGTGTGAACGTCTCTGAAACATGATGCTGATGTCAAAATGAGCATGTCATTTTCAAACATTTAAAAAAATCATCACATTGTGTTTATATTTTACACAGTGGCTGAATGTTTTTGAAACAAGGTTGTTTTTTTCCATTGTATGAAATATCTTGCAATGAAAAACTATTTTATGCATCATATAATTGTAGCAACAATAGAGGTACAGTATTAGTACTTGCAAGTTCTCATTTAAGCAGTTGTAAAACCACATTGTTACTTCCTCCTCATGTATGTCTGCTCTGTTGAACTCCGACTCAGTTAATGCTCACTGTCTGCTTTTTTAAGGTTAAAGGACATGTACATCTTCTTGTAATGTGTATCTGTAGATTGATGATGAGTTCTAGTTTAAAGCTACGAAGGTGTAAATCTGAAACTGAGCTGTTTTTTTTTCCTCAGTGATTTCGATGTTCTGCATCACAAACCAAGGTGAGACATGTCTGACTGTCAGCTAGATCTGAGCAGTTGAACCTCAGCTTTAATCTCTTCCCTACAGGGTTCAGTGAGATTCTGTTCTTGGTTGGGGTTGTATTTTCCTCTGACGTCTCTTGTAAATGAGACCACATCGTGCTCATACAGTTAACATGAGACGTGATAAACTAACGCATATGTTTTCTTTGTGAATTCTTGTGTAGTTCTTCTCAAAATTCCACGCTTCCTCCACAGTTTGTCTGCTCGTGAATCCCAGCGGATCCCAGTACTTTGAAGGACAAAAGTTATCTCTGATATGTGAGGATGTAAACTCTACTGGATGGACCCTCAGGAGGAACACGACCTCACAAAACTGGACCCAGTGTGACATATTTGGAGAATGGAACGGGTCTACATGCAGCCTCAGCGTCATTGACCAAATGGATAGTGGAGTTTACTGGTGTGAGTCCAGAAATGGAACCACCAGTAACAGCATCAGCATCAGAGTGACTAGTAAGAACAGGCTACGCTAAAGCCTGCTTCAATCTGTTCTATTTGAGTAATACAAGTCTGTAGACAATTTAACATCAGCTTTTGAATGTGCTCCCATTTAAGCCTGGCATTAAAATGTGTCTCTTCTATAGCCTGAAACAGGGTTCGGCATCTTTTAACACCCTAAATTTACCGTCTGCAGCTACTAAAAATCTGATGTGAGCCTCACAATGCATGACGGACACAGCATATGAAGCACATTTTAGTTGAGAGAGAACCAACTGACTGGTTTTGTAATGTTTTGTTTTTCAAACTGAATTCACTGTAGAGCTCCGTGATAAATGCCATGTTGTGCATTATGTGAACACTGAACATTGTTTAAAAAAATAGCCCGATCCAGAAAAGCTGTGTTGCTTCAGTGGGCAGCAGACATGCACAAGTGGACCAAAACAGAACATGTAATTCACAAAGTACTGGCAACGACTGAAATTCACACAACTGTGCTGCCAACCTGATAGTGTCAAGGTTGCGGCTGTGCCATTGCATGGATGTAAATGAGGGAGTAGTCATACATCCCTTTCCATGCAAATAATAGCCTCCAACTCTTTTTATTTGTTTTTGGGTATTTTTGTGTGCGCTCTATAAAGTGAGCTTCCCAGGCACCCAGCTAATTCTTTCTTGAATTGCAACCAGGATGAAAATAATGTGAATGGATGTCATTAGCTGCACGCCAAGCTGACATCTCTGCATCTTTCACTTTCTGAAACACTTACATATTTATTGCATTAATGATCACATATTACAAGAACAGGTTGGTATGTGTGTTACATTGTGAGCTGCTCTGTCTAAAATCACACATCTGTGACACTAAACTAAATATCAGCACTATGTTTCTGCTAAATCACACATACTGTACATCCAGACAAACCTGCAGGCATTACACATGGAACTAGGACATGAACTACACAAACTAACAGTCTAATCAAATTTTCAATTCAACTTTATTTGTATAGCGCCAATTATAATCGATGATTATCTCTAGGCACTAAACACTAATTCAAGGCTGAGACTTCAAGGCAATACAGTGAGTAAACCCAACAAAACCACCAAGAGTAAGACAAGGACGACAGGTGGTGGAAAAACTTCCTTTAACAGAAGAGAAAAACCTCCAGCAGAATCAGCAACTCAGGGTAGGCGGCCAATTGCCTTGACCAGTTGGGGTTAGTGGACAGAGGAGAGACAAAAGAAAAGAGAAGAGATAGAACAACAATCAACACAGACACAGGATGACATCCATGATCTGACAGGTAAACAAAGATTATGGCTCCATCAATGTGTCAGTGTGTGTAATAAAGCACACTGTAATGTGGATGAGGATGACAGCTGTTCAGTTAAACAGATCATCACTCTAACACATTAAATCTTCAGTGGAGCAGCCGTGATTTTAATCCACCTGTGTTTTGACAGATGCAAATCTACTGCATGATGCTGGACTCAGACCCTGTACTTGTAGGTTTAAGTCAAGTTCTGTTGTTGCATTGTGACCATGTTGTCGACCTCCTAAGCTTGTGGTTTCTCTAACCACCTCCTGCATTAACTGCACACAAAAAAATTAAATGTTGATGGCATGATCTAGTAAGAGTGGACTCTAAAGCAAGGTCTGAACAGTGGTGTGTGCCTGTGTGTGTGTCTGTCCAGGTGGGTTGGTGATCCTCCACAGTCCTGTCCTCCCTGTGATGGAGGGACATGAACTCACTCTAATCTGTAAAACACGCAATTTCTCCAACCTCCCAGCTCGATTCTATAAAGACAACTCCCTCATCAGCACTGAGCCCACAGGTCACATGACCATCCACCAGGTGACACAGCAGCATCAAGGCGAATACAGGTGTAACATCACAGGCTTTGGGGAGTCTCCGTCCAGCTGGATGTTTGTCAGAGGTCAGAGGTCACCTGTCTGCATCTACATTTACACTGTGAAGAAACTGAAAATCTGAATTTTTTGTTTCTTCCAGGTAAACCCACCACCACGCCTGCTCCTCCTGCTCTCTCCTCTGCCCCCCCTCCTCCTCCTCCTCCTCCTCTTCCTCCTCCTCTTCTTCTTCTTCACTCACTGTTCATGTCCATCCTGTCTGTCATTGGTCTTATCCTGCTCGTGGTTCTGCTGTCAGTTCTGTTCAGACGATGCATCTGGAGGAAAAGTCCCCAAGACAAACAGACAGATGAGATGTCCACCTTCAACCGTGAGTCTATGCCTAAGTTTGAACCCATTTATAGCAATTATTGTCTCTGAAGCATCAATGTGTGCTTCTTATGCTTAAGGCAGGGGTATTCTAACCCGAATCCTAACCCATAAAGGGCCGAAACACTACAGGTTCTTTTTCCAGACACTTATTAAAGCAGGTGTTTTCACTGAAGAGCAATGAGTGAAATCACTTGATGAAGAGACTGGATGGAATGGTCGGATACCCCTGGTGATGAAAAATGAACAAAATCAAAAACTAAATGAGAAAAATATGCAAAAAATGAGCAACAAATGAAGAAAATAATCAATAAACTGTAAAAAAAAAAAAATGAGCTCAATAATTCTCAGAATGAATGAAAAATTTAAAAAAAGGACAAAAGTAACAAAACAACCATAAAAGTAACCAAAAACCAAACAAAATAATCCCCTAAAGGAACAAAAGCAGCAAAATA
Organism: Pseudamia nigra; assembly: GCA_029823295.1. Taxonomy (NCBI): domain Eukaryota; kingdom Metazoa; phylum Chordata; class Actinopteri; order Kurtiformes; family Apogonidae; genus Pseudamia; species Pseudamia nigra. The sequence goes on along the minus strand of JAQQAE010012662.1, from coordinate 7,630 downwards.
ATAATTACAATAAAAATAAAGTAATATGATGCATGTGAAAGTGAAAAACCCATAAAAAAACAATTAAATAAAGAAAAGCCGACAAACTGAACAAAATGATCAAGAAAAAGAACAAAACAAATAAAAAGATCCAGAAAATGTACAAAAATATACAAAACAAACAGAAAACTGAAGAAAAAAAAGAAAAAAGGTGCCAAAAATTAACAAAATAATCAAGAAAATGTACAAAATTGAACAAAATCACAAAAATGATCAGAAAATCATGACCTGACAACCAGAAATGAACTAAGTAATAATGAAAATAAATGAACAGATTATTTATTTACGGAAATCAGGCTTTTCATATAATCTAACCCGTCCCATATATTATAGTTATTCATACAGTACATATTTCTATTCTTGGCATTTGCGTCAGAGCTTTGACTTTGACACAGACTGAATAATTTACCGTAATCCAGCTACATGTCTTTGTTCTGGTTTGTTTGGTTTGAACATTTCCTGATTCTTTTCAGTTTGACACATCATCTTTTCTGCGGTCAGTGGGGCTGCCATCTAACGTCGCTGTTTTCAGCCTGGCAGCGCTCACACATTTCCTGTTTCACACCAAAAATAACACATGTGAATTTCTGCTGGTGTTGAGCATAACACTTTATTGACTCAACGAGACACTTTGATCTCATTTCCTCCGTTTAGCATCAGCTAAACGCAGCTGTTCGGATGAGGAGGGAACGTCTTAGTGTTTTTAGAAGTGAATGGGCAGAATGTCGAGGCTGGTGGTTTTCGTCTCCTGAAGATGAAGACGGAGGAGAAATTGTACACAGTCCAGCTCAGTGAACAGAAATTTGAAATGAAGGTAAGCTGCAGACGAACATGTGCAGCATCTTAGGGCAGATGTCAAAGGACCTGAGCTGAGTCTGACTCTTTCAATACAGAGCATCTGTGTTCTAGGACTAGTGCATCTTGTGGTCGAGATGTACACCAAGGTTTTTGTGTGTCTGTACCACCTCGATGTCCGTACTGATGATATTGACTGGCTGAAGATGTGACTCCAGTCACAGAAGGAATTTATCAGATGTCTGTCTGTACTTTGTTTTTGACCGTTGATGAGTACAGTGTGAACAGGAAGGGAGCCAAAACAGTGCTTTGTGGAGCTCCAGGGCTGCTCATGACTGTCTCAGAGACACTGTTCTCCATCCTGATGAATTGTGGTCGTCCTGTCAGGTAGCCTGTGATCCAGGAAACAAAGGAGCTCGTCTCTGAATATATGAGGTTGGATTGTATAAAAAGCACTTTAAAATTCAAAGGACATAATCACATAAGCACCAGTGAGTAGGCCTGGCGGAGCACGTAGAGGACGGCATCATCCACTCCAACACGTTGTTTATATGCAGACTGGAGGGGGTCCAGTGTAAGCAGTCACAGAACCAGCTGCTCCAGGGTCTTCATGATGTAGGATGTGAGGGGTCCCTGGTCTGTAGTCATTAAGCACCTTTCTTTATGTACTGGGGCCTCTATTTACATGATCATAGTCTGAACTAAAAATTCAGTTCACATCCCATATGTCTCATGTTGATATACATACTGTATAAAATCTAGTCTAATATACAGCAGTTTACTTCTGACATGGATTTTCTACATCTCTTCACATCTTTTACTCCTCAACTTCTGCACAGTTCTGATGTTAGAGATGTGAAGTTTTTTGTTTCAATTAGTAAAAAGAGTTTGATACAGATAAAAAAAAGTTTGCATGTTTAAACTCATATTATTAGATTTCAACAATTATTTTGACCAGTTTTAAAGGAGGTGTTTGATTATGAGTAAAGAAACCAGATGGTTAATAACTATAAAATTACTAATAATTGAAATAAAATGACACAAAAATGACAAAAAGATGAAACTGTGAAAGTCTCTTGGATTTCGTCTATTTTTTCAGATTTTGTTTGATCTGTGTAGATTTAATGTCCTGAAGGAAAGTGTAAAAAAAAAAAAACAAAAAAAAAACAAATTTTCCACCTAAATTATAGTCCATTGTTGCCACACTCATCTTTCAGATCAAACATCAGTCAGACTTTTGGCTTCTCAGCACATTGTAGAAGAACTGCATGAATTAAAATACTATTCTTAACTTTCTAGTTTTGGCAAACCATGGGCCACATATGAAACCCCTACACATGATGTTTGACATTGTCCAATAATACTCAACACATTCAAAATGAAAGAACATGTGTGGAATTATGGAGAAAACAAAACACAGAATATGTTTTAGATTTTAGATAGTTCAAAGTAGACATGTTTGGAGGATAATACACATGTCCATATGTCTTTAACTAAATCAAAGGACTGAACTTCATCACAGACTGTCATTTGGTGTGGTGGTATTGTGTGTGTCTCAGATCCAGACCAGGTCGATTCTGCAGCGAATCAATCAGACGTCGCTTACGGACAGATCATCATCAGACCGAAGTGCAGGACAGCAGGTTCATCCTCACCAACACACACGTGTACATCACACTGTGTATTTACTGCTTTTAGTTGATAAATCATCCTCTTTTTGTCTGCTTATGTCTTTTCAGAGTTTGTGTCAGAGCAGCAGGTTGTTTACTCCACTCTGAGATAGACCTGTACTTCTCCATCCTCATCATCATCAGCCTAACTCATCACCTTTAGTCCACAACCAAAAAGAGAGGAGTCACTGTGTAAACTATAAAGAAGCATCAGGACTTTTACTACAGAGCCATGCAGCTGAAATATGTGAACATTGTTGGATGAAATAAACAAGGCCTGTGACATAATGTTCAGGATTAATGTTTCCTTCAATTGTACACGTTATGTGTATTAATATACTCCCATACTATCAGAACATCACATATACATATACACTGCCTGGCCAAAAAATAGGTCACCACCTGGATTTAACTAAGCAAATAGGTACAAGCCTCCCATTGGATCATTTCTACATGGGTGATTACATTTCAGCTGGCAACAAGTGATATAAGGATAGCGTGGAAGCATCATCTTCTCAGAAAATTGTGGTGGAAAAAAAATGATGAATGATCATGACCGGTAATCACTTAAATGTGTGGTGAAATCAAATTGTAAAACAAAAACAATAGTCAAACTCAGGGCTATGTTTAATAGCGAAAGTAAAAGCATTTTCACACACAATGCAGAGGCAGCTCAAGGGATTGGGACTAAATAGCTGTGCAGCCTTAAGAAAACCACTTATGAGTGAGGCTAATTGGAAAAAAGGCATCAGTTTGTTAGAGCATAAAAATTGGACTCTGGAGCAATGGAAGAAGGCCATGTGGTCTGATGAGTCCAGATTTACCCTGTTCCAGAGTGATGGACACATCAGGGTGAGAGAGGCAAATGATCACCCATCATGCCTAGTGCCTGATGGGTGATCATGGGTGGCCAAGAAGTATGTGACAGAGGTGAAAATCCTACCTGTTCATCTCATATGTAATACACAAACACATCCAGCAGGTGTCACTGTTTGACTGAATCCCATCACTCAGTCATTTGAATTTCAGGGACATTTTTAATCAGGCCTCTCCAGATCCTCCTGGAAAATTACGACATTAACACTTGATTTTCTGATTTATAAAAAAAAGAAAAAAAAGAAACCAATGTCAACAAAATAATTACAAAAAAAATCAGCAAAAATAAAAGAAATACACTAACTACACAGAAAACTGGGAAAAATGAATATAATAAAGACAATGAATAAAATAAGCAACATGAACATGACAGATTGAAGTAACAAAATGAGCAAAAACAGTATGGTCAAATAAATGAATAAATTTAACAATTTTTTTTTTTAAAAATGCAGAAATAAATGTAAAAATGAACAATATGAAAAGGAAAAAAACTAAACAAACAATCTAGGAAGAGTAAAATATGAAACAAAGCTAATTTAAAAAAAAAAACAAACAAGGAAATTAGAATAAATTCAGTTAAATGAAGATTGGCTTTAATCTGTGCTCGGATCCATGTGACACAGCTCAGTAACCCTGCTAGTAATAGTAATATTTGTTCAGTTAATTTGTTTCTTGGAGAGAGCTCAGAAACACAGTCTTGCATTTAAACACCAGCCCCCATCATGCAAATTGTTTACAAAGAAAACCAACCCAGCTACCTAGCTAAACTCCTCCCCTCACCCCAGAAACTCCAGTCGTTTCATTAAGAGAGTTCCGTGCTTGTGATCAAGAATGTTTGTTCTGAAATAATTAGACTACTTTCCTGGGACAGAAAAGTAGTGACAGAGGGTTTCTCCTGGACCAACAACACTGCATCGCTGGCCAAGAAAGCTCAACAGGTCTCAACTTCTTCTGCAAAGGGGAGAAGAGCCAAAGCCAGAGCCCCGCCCCATCATGTGCACCTTCATCAGAGGCACCATCGAGATGACGTGTGGTACGGCACCTGAACCGTGTCCTGGCGGAAGATGCTCCAGCACATAGTGAGAGCAGCTCAGACGATGGTTGGTGTTTCTGCACCGTGGGCAATTTCAATCCTCTGTACATGCAGAACGGACAATAAAATTGACTTTTGATGGTGCAAAGATGCTCTAGAGCACAGGTGTCAAACTGTGCTGATACCCTGCAGGTTTTCTCTCCAACCAGTCACTAAAAGCAGGTAATTTCACTGATTAGCTCCTCCCTTCAATTTGAAGGAGTGCTGATCAGTGAAATCACCTGCTTCAGGGTCAGGAAACCTGCAGGGTATCGGCAGCAATGGCACGAGTTTGACACCACTGATCTACAGTGACCCAAGATTAATTCAATTTTATTTTTAATGGTGCCAATCACAATCGACTATTATCTCTGGGCGCCTCACAATTCAGACCTCAAGACTATACAAAGAATAAAACCAACAGAACCACCGAGAGCAAAACGACGACGGGGGAGGAAAAATTTCCTTTAACAGAACAGAAAAACCACCAGCAGAACCAGCGGGTCAGGGTAGGCGGCCATCTGTCTCAACCGGTTGGGGTTAGTGGACAGAGAGACAGAAGAAATGAGTAGACATAGAACAAACAACACAGACGTGGACCGGTCGACAATAAAAAATAAAACCAATGCAAATGAGCAGGACATGGACACTTAACCCTACGACTGTTGATCAAGTCTTTTCGGTCCATTCTTAGCATTGTTTTTTGCTCAATTTGTTGGTTTCACTTATGTCAACATAATCTGTTTTATAATCATTTGGTTCAAGTACAGTCTGTTAAATAACTGAGGTGTGAGTATAAGGACACTTTTCAATCACAAATCTGAGTCGAGGATTAAGGGGTAGAAAATGGACGGACGGAAATCTGAGTAAACTGTATGTGTAGAGACATTACACACCAGAGTCACCTACGCTACACACTTCTAATCCGTTAAATTACCATTAAAAATTATATCTTCACAAACAGAGGGAAACTCAGTACATTTTAATAGAAGTACATTTTAATAGAAGTACATTTGAAAATGCAGACATTTTAAATCTGGATTCATATTGAAGAATAGAAAACCTGAAGATGTCTGTGGGTAAATTATAGACAGTTAATAAAAGTGAACTCGCATGAACAGACAGATCATAACAAACATCAAAGATAAAGCTGTAATATATATATACATTATTTACATAAAGTGCATTAAGGCAGTTCATGACATGATTAGAAAGGTGCAGATGCCAGATTTGAATCAGACTGAGAAATGTGAATACATGATTACACTTGTTCATATGATGCGTTGTCCTTTGAAGTTAGACCATCAATGTGACCATTTAAAACATCTGACTGAAGTTCTCGTTTTAATTTAGACCTTTTGTACTGGTACATCACAAGGGCGAGACAAACAACAAGCAAAACACCACCAATAACTAACAGAACAACTACCTCTGTAGACAACTGTATGTTTTGTCGTCCTCTATCCTCATTTTTTTCCCGTGCATCGATTTCCTCAGCGACACCTATGGAACACAAAGG
>JAQQAE010012661.1:0-13074 GCA_029823295.1 Pseudamia nigra | reverse complement strand
CCCGTTTCCCCCTGAAATCTACAACTATGCCTTCAATTTATACTAAAACACTGTGCAGTAGCTGTTTAAGGGGCCCATGCTTCCTGTTTACACGTTTGAGCAGATGTCCTCCAGTCAGTCTCATTTTCTGACACAAAGCAGCTCCAGTGATTTACTTTTTGACTCTTTGAAGGAATGAATGTGCTCACGCTCCTCGGAGGTGGGCACAATAAACAGAGACGCAGACAGACCCATAAAGGGAGTAGGTGAGTAACAGAGTATACCCCAAAAAAACTTCATTTATTACAGCCTAATATTAATTATCATCAATCAAGTAGCAGATCAAATACCAGCCAACTACAAAACTACATGAAACATTTTTTAAAAAGCAGGATGATGTGCATAAAATTTGCTTATTGCAAGATTTGATGCTTATTCTGTTCATTTTGGTTCATTTACTTGATTTAAATGTTCATTTTTTGATGCTTTTTTTAGTTTGGTTTGTCTTGTTAATGTTGCTGATCTTGTAGTTTATTTTCTTAATTTTTATGCACTTTGTTGCTAAAATTTTTTGTTTTTTTCCATCATAAATGTAACTCAATTGTAAAATACAGTAAGTCAAGTACACATAATGGAGTAAATGTACTTGAAGCACTATCCACTTCTGACATTCCTTAATGGCAATCGTGTGCCGACTGGCAATGGATGAGCAGGAAATAAAGGGAAAGCAAAACCTGTGGGATGTGCCATTTTGTTTTGACTTTATTCAGCTGAGGATCTAAGAGCCCGTCGCCCTGTCGGTGCAGACACAGGATGTAATGCCTCATGCCAAATTGAATTAGTTGCCTGAGATATTTTGTGTGGTAAAGCACTCGCCGTGTTCTGCGCACTTACACTGTCTCTGCTGTGTTGAAATCTTTACCCGCTGAGTTAATTCTTTTGAAACCTACTGCAAAGGAACGACATGGACTGAAGCGCTGGCATGTGTTCAGCACAGTTTATGAAGGGAAAGTTAAAAGTCTTGGTCAGAGAAAGTCACATTCTCTCGTTTAGCCTCCTCTTTACTTTCCTCTAGATCGTGGGTCGGCAGCCTTTGCAATTTAAACTGCCACATTCAACCAAAAAGGAGAAGAAATATCTGTTTAGGGCAGGGGTCTACAATCTGTGGCTCCAGGGCCACATGTGGCTCTTTAGCCCCTCTCCAGTGGCTCCCGTTGCCTTGTCCAGTAACACATTATAATAAATAAAACTGAACAAAATAAGCGGTACATCAATAAAAAGAAGAAAAATATTAACTATATGATGAGCAAAAATGAAGGCAAAATGGATGCAAGTAGTCTACAAATGAACAAAATCATCAGGATTGAATAATACAAAAAATAAAAATATAAAATATGAACAAAACCTAAGTAAATTAACAAGATTAAGCAAAATCATGAACAAAACTATGTTGTTTTTTTTTTGAAGATCAAGGCAAACCCCAGCAAAATATTCAAATACATTCACAAATATGACTAAAACAAATCAACTGAATGAAAATGGATTAAAGAAATTACCAAAGAAAGAACAAAATTGTCAAATAAATGAAAAGAAATGAGAAATGAATAAAAATGAACAAAATAATCCAGAAAATGAACCAAAATTCCCTAACATGAATAAAATAATTAAATATTTGGACAAAAGTGAACACAAAATTAACACAGTGATCTGCAAAATGAGCAAAAAAATAGACAAAATAATAAATAAATTGAACAAAATTAGCAAAATAATCATGAGAAGACCAAAAAAACAACAACGAACTGAGGAAAATAATAAAATAATTTTTAAAAATTGGTGTCAATATTTACACTTGTTTTTTCTTTCTGTCCAAAAATGGCTCTCGATTGTAAAGGTTGCCAACATTTGGTCTAAAGCCACAAAATATATTTGGACCCATTATGTACCAAGTGACATGTGATGAATATTTGATGTTTTTGCTGTTGTTTTCATCCATTTTAATTTTAATTTTGTTCATTTTACTCATTTTCTGCTGGAAAATCTGGATATCATTCAAAATTCTGCTATGCATTGGAAGTTATGTTAATTTTCTTCATTTTTGTTAACATTTGTTATTCATTTATTTTGTTTATGCGTTTAGTTTTCTGTTGTTCATGTTCAGTTATTTTGTTTATTACAGCATATTATTTATTTTTTTGTTCGTTTTGTTGATTTTTTTAAAGTTTTTTGTTCATTTACCTGTTTACTCTGCTCATTTTGTGTTTATTCTATTAATATTATTCAATTTTGTTTATTTTTAATCATTTTGTTTATGAATTCATTTCTAAAAGAACAAGCCTAGAGGGGCAGGGGGAAAACTATCTTTAAAGGAGGAGAAAACCTCCAGCTGAACCAGGGCAGGGGGAGCATCTGCCCGGACCAGCTGGGGTTAGTGGACAGAGGAGAGACAAAAGAGAAGAGCAGAAATTGAACAATAAACAACACAAACGCTGGACCATACCATGACCAGCAATCACATGTCAGCGTAGCGTTAATTCTTGTTTAATTTATTGATTATATGGTTAATATTTTGTACTTTTTTGTTCATTTTTCTAATTAGTTTATCATTTTTGTGAATTTTTGTTCTTTATGTCTGACTTTTTCGTTCATTTTGTGAATTACTTTGTCTTCATTTTTGTTCAGTTTCTTTTTTTCATTCATTTAGGTGTCCTTTTTGTTTATATTCTTGATCGTTTTGAGCATTTTTGATCGATTTGTTAACTATACTGTTAAACCTTGTTGATTTTCTAGATTATTATGTTAATTTTTGGTCATTTTGTGGATCATTTCTTTTGTCTCATTTTTTCTTTTTTTTTTGGTTCATTTTGATTTCATGTGGTCCTGCGAATAAAATGCTAGGAGATCACACTACTTTATAGATATTGTTTCAGATTTTAGGAAAGTAAAATAGCTCAAAATTAAAATATTTAAGGAATTAAGTAAAAGACTACTGTAATTTGTGGACACAGCCACAGGAGCTACAGGAAAGGAGCTAAAGAGCCACAGGTTGCACCCCCCTGCTCAACATGAACCAGCAAATGCCTAACGTGTACTGTTCTCTTGAAGATGAACAACCTACAACCTTCCTTGTTTCCTTTGTTCAATCTACAGTGTGAGTTCCAATTATAATGATTCAGTGTCTTCAGTCCCTGCAGAGCTGTTGTGTTTTGGTGACACAGTCTATGTGCCTTTTCACTTTCTGCTCTACTGTCATAGCTCTTCAGCTCCTGTGCTTGTTAGAAGGATCTGCACATCAGTGTTATCCACAGGGTCACAGCTCTGTATTGATGGTTGCATTATAGGACACACACTGGAACTGAAATAAACAATTGTTCTTAGTCGAAGAACGTTATTGAGCTGCTTGTTTAGTGTGTTCAGTAATTGAGAGGATGTAGGTTGTACAATGAAAAGGAGAGAATTTTTCATCTGATGGCCAAAATTGATCAAATGCCCAAGTAACTATTAATATGAACTATCTGACATCACATCATTCAGATACTTTACTCAATTAAGAGACATTGTGAATTTTCTGGCATAATAGTTAAACTTTCTGGCTCCAAAAGATGAGATAAATGTGATTTTAAGCTTCAAAATCCCAGTCAGTGTTGTTTTCTTTGAACCCGGGCACCCTGGTCTGACCAATCAGTTCATGGGGTGTGGCTTAGGCAGATGACACAAGACCGGTAGGAAAGTGGGAATAACCATAGACTGTACATATTACTGGACAAAGTGACCGTGACGTCACCCATTAGTTTCTGAAGGGCCGTTTTGAGGCCAATCGGGTTTCCCATTCCTAGACGGCATGTTGGAGCCAACAACAGGATGTGACCATATTTGGACGAACGGCAGCGGGGCTTACAAAGTGTTCTTGCCAGGGGACTCTAGGGAAGCTAATATTAGCCGCTACCTTACTGATGCGGTGAAACTTCATCACGCAGTGTGAAACAAAGTCATATTACAGTGTTGTTAGTGTAAACACTTACCCACAGCTGCAGTCAAGTGTATCTTACTGTATGTATAACTATGAACATATTGCATAAATAGAAAATACAAAGGTCTGAATTGCTCCAACTTCACTAGCGAGATGCTACTATAGCGACATGTCAATCAAACCCTGGCACAGCAGTGATTTGTTGGATTATTTGCTATAATGTTTTAATAATGAAGCAAAAAGTTAAAGACGGACCACCACGTTACTTATTAGAGGGTCCAAATAAAACGTTTGAGACCAGGATGACCCATGAAAAAAAATGTATTCGCTTGTATGTATTTTCAGATAGAAGTCCAATGTATCTCTATGGGAAAAAAGCTTCTTGGAGACGGATGGTTGATTCCCCAGTCGCCAAGTGGTGGTATTACAACTTAATGTTATTTCCACATTGGCCTCACTGAACAGCCTCAGTCATTGCCCGTTGGAAATAACACAGAAATCTTTTTTCTTTTTTTTCTTTTTTTTTGCTTCATTGCCATTGAGCAACTTTCCATAGGGAATGAATGGACTCCATCTTGGATACCCGCATCTTGGCCCTGACACATGGCTAAGGAGTTCCCATCCATAGTTCGAAGTCAGTCTTTTTTTTTTCTCTTTGCGTCTAATTTGGTTTAATTTCTTCAATGGTTTGTTCATTTTGCTTTTTATTTTGTTCACTTTTATTCATTTTCCTCACTCTTTTGTATCTTTTGCTTTTTACGTTGCTCCTTTTTCCTGATTATTTTGTTCCTTTGAAGTCTCCCTGCGTTACTGCATTTTGCTTTGCTTTTTGCCTTAATTAATGACTATAAATTTAATGTCACCTTGATCCTGTCAGTTTGCCTTTATAGGGCAGTGTAGTGGACACCATACATGAAAGGGTTCAGACCCAGAGTCTAATGTGCTGATGTTGTTAGGAACTTTACTTTATCGTTTAAATATATCACAGCAGTATACAACAAAGACAGAATCAGCTGTAAAACAGGGTGTTGATGCTTTGTGATGGCCCTCCTCGGTCATAACTCTGAAACCCAGTCTGCTTTATTCCCTTAGTGTCTTGTACACTTTCGTCCAGAGCAGTAATTCAAAGAAAATACTGCAGCAAGGCCATTTATGTTTATCTGTCAAGGTCTGGTCATCGTGTTCCACTGCTGTGTTCACTGTCATTCTGTGGCCTCTCGCTGTACTGTAGGGTTGATTAAAAGGATGCTAGCATGCGGCATGTGGTGGCGTGGTGAAGAAAAGAATGACCCTCTGGAGGATTTCTGGGCCTCATTTAGAATGAGGGACTGGGCACAAACTCTGTCGCTTTGACTAAATGTGTGCCAGAGATGACTGATGGCTCTTGGCAGCATGGTGATCTTCTGATATGATATTGATCCCTGAAGGAAATATTTATCTTGTGCCCTTTTTCTTATCAAGGTTAAAAAATAGCCAGCTCCTTGACCATGCCAGTTCTAGAGTTTCAATGTACAGCTTTAGAACTCAGTAGTGAGCTTGTCACTTATTGAATCGGTGGATTAAAATGTCTCTTACAGATGTAGTGTTAACAAGAGAGGTTTAATTGGTTCATATGTTGTCGATCTCTAGGTTAATAAACCTTGAGATTGGTTTGAAACCTGGACTTGTGGTTCTCACCTGGAACCAGAAAATCACTGGTGTGTCGTTGAATCAAAGTGTGAACCCTTCGGTGTTGTATTATCCAAATTGGAAAGAGTCTGAAACAACTGCTGGTTAAGTGAAGTGTTGGTGATAGTTTAAGTAACTCACTAAAGCGGAAGCTGACAGGCTTGAATGTAACAAAAATTAATAGTAACAATGAAATAAAGTCTTTCAGGTCACCCAAGGCAATCTATTATTCATTCACTCAACAGTCACACACTGGTAGTGGCATCTGTAGCCACAGCTGCCGTGGGGCAGACTGACGGCCTGTCTGACCACCACCGAATATTCATTCACATTCATACACCGGTGTCACTGTCACTGGAGGCATGGTGGGTGAAGTGTCTTGCCCAAGGACGCAGTGGCAGTATGACTTGGATGGAGCAGGGTTCAAATCACCAACCCTTTGGTTAATTAATTATTACAAATTAAATTAATACACAAATAAAGAAAAGGTTCCAGGGACTGACAAAAGAAGTTGTTACACTTTTCACAATTGCTTAAACACATTGGTCAATACTGAAGCTACTTTCTCCAAACATCATGCAGTATGCGTTGTCAACATGCATCTTACGGAGATATTCTCACCTCCAAAACTCACTCAAACCAACAGAACTCTTCATACATGTCTCAAAATCAGCTCATTCATCCAAACACTGGCAACAAAGCAAATGCCGTCACTCATAAGATGCTAACTTAAACAACACTAATAACAGAGAACATCACTGTAGATAATGAACTCATCTATTTGAAGTTTGATTTATCACAGAAATCAGCAGTTTATCATATTACAACTTTATTGACTGTACAAAAATTATGTGACAAGAATGAAAGATAAGCAGTTGTTTCATTATTCTTTATAGAATCATACATATCCTAAAGTTACTTGCCATTGGTCACCATTGATGGCACAGAGGAGGCTCAGTGGTTGGCCAAGTCTTGTCGCCTATGCAACGTATAATCATGTTGGTTACTTTAAGTTGCACAGGAGAATCACAGGGGAGGCAGGCAGGCTCAGTGGACGCCAGTAGGTCGCCATGAAAATTCCAGACGGTTGCATATTTGGTGGTTCAAGGAAGGCACAAGGATCGCTGATGTAGTTACACAGAACTTGGATTTTTTTGGGTGTGTGCGACCATTCAGCATCCTGGCTGTTTTTTGGGTCGCTCAAAGGTGGCACAAAGGTCATCATGCTGTGTAAAGGGGTTTAAGTAATCAAGAAGAATTCTAATACATGTTTGAAAAAACTGGTCTCACTCAAAATCTGTGGAAAACAGTACAAGTCTGAAATTTAATTTAGTGGAAAGGTCTGGTAGTCATGTATTACACGTTTACTTTCGAAATGCAGCAGCAAAAACTTACTTGAGTGTAGTGTACTTTGTGTTTATATTCAAAAATTTGGTTAGGCTGCCCTCTAGTGGCATAAATATTGTATTACACCTGTTGCATGTGGAATCCCACTGTGAACCATAGCAGGGACTAAAAAGTTAGTGGTTAGATTACCTTTTGAAGATTGATAAAACCAACAGTTGAAGTAGTTTTTGGTTTGTGAAGGTCACCCACAGAAGTATAGAGCATGTAAGGACTGCCCTTTGTGCATGTTTCATTCATAAAATATCTGTCATTCAGTTTCATTTGACCGGAATCATGTAGCGTGAAATGAAAAGAAATTTATTTAAAGGAGGATATGTTAACAGCTGATGTATCAGTGGTTTCTCAGTGTAGTTCTTAGGTTATCTGTTAAAAAGGGATTTGTTCATTACACCTGCTAATTTGCTGGGAGCCTGTTAATAGTGATATGCAAACTACTCAAGTGGAAACTATTGCATTAGCATGAAATTAACACTTTTCACGGGGTGGATGCGATCACTCATCATTAGTGGGGAAACGGAAAGGGAAGGGAAGGGAAGGGAAAGGAAAGGAGAGGAGAGTTTACAAGAAGGTTCATCTATTATACTGTACAGTACCTCTCCAGGATTAAGCAGACATGAAGTAAAAATGTTATACTGTATGTGTTTAGTCCCATTATTATGTAAGCTGGATAAATGCTCTGCTGGACAATAAACCTAAATGTAATCTATACCCAATGGGAGGCAGGAAAATAACACTAGTCTGTCCTTTTGCTTTGCAGCTACAACTTATGTGAGAGAATAGGATACGTAATAAAACCAGGCTTAGAAGATACAGAGAAAGTCAGCAGCTAATCCCCATTTCCACAGTGAGAAGAAGGAATTGGCAAACTGAGTGTCTTTTTGCCAGCACCTGGATAAGAAGCTTATGAGAAAATAATAAGATCCACTCGGAAATGTGTACAGTCCTGCTAGCCAAGGTTTTCCTGACTGAATACAATTACCAAAACCAAAGACATGGCTTAAGGTAGATTTGTTTTGTTCAGATTGTTCCAGAATAAGAGAAAATAAAATCAGCTCAGAGGGTAAGTCTCATTGATTCTGCTGTTGCTCTTAGGGATGGCACTGTGTTGTTTCTCCAGTTGTTTTCATTAGTCCTGCGTTTAATATTTACCACAGTCGAAACCCATATTGAAAATGAATATGACTCACATGTTCTTGTAAAACCATGGAAAATATCTAGATTCTAGCTTTCTCTGGGTGGTGAAACCACAGTTTTATACTGATCTGAAATAAGAAACAAGCTGAGTTCAGCGTGTGGGGAGAAACACCCTGCTTTTGGCCTTGCAGTGTTATTTTATGGTAAGTTAATGAGACAAGTTAGCCAGTTCCCCACTGTAAATTTACTGTTCTTGTCATTCTCGGTGGAAGTATTCCATTTCAGAGACATACCCTCTGAATTGCCAGAATCTCCCTTTTGTGTGTAGCACACAGAATGCATGATTTAAGTTAATGTACATGCAATATAATACATGTTACCTTATTTGTTTTTAAGGGTTAATGTAGTAAGACTCAAACCCACTGAGCTGCATATTGAATCCTGTTTTCAAACGTTTTCAAACATATTCTGTACCTGTTTGAAATACAGATTCTCCAAGTAACTGAATCAAGCAAAAGCATTTACAGCCATTTTGTGAAAGGATGGTGTCATCAGGTCAAGCACAATGAGCATCAATTAAGTGAAAAGCTACAAATTTCAAAGTAAACGGTGCATCTGTAGGGGCACTGATCACCAGATATTCCAAACGTTTAGTGCTCTAGAAGGCAACAGCATGATGTTTTCATACATCAGCCTCTACAGCATGAATTCACAGACTCCTTTAGTGTGTCATCTTGCTCTGGCATGGTTCCTGAAACCGGAGAGCAGGGCGTAAAGAGGACAGTAAGCTGATTCACAGTGACAGCGAGGAGTTGATGGTGGCAAGAGGAGGCCATGATAAAACGATGTCTGATCTTTGATACACAGAAAAAAGCAGCATCTGTGGGATGAATTACAAAGCTTGTGTAACTCTTTTGTTTGAAGACATTACGTATGTCTTCCATGATCACACAGCGCCTGCAGTACAATACCAGTGAATTTTATAGGTATTAAATAGACTAAACAGAATCTCACAGTGAAAAATGTGATTTGGCATTGAGGTCAGGCCATTAAGGTCTTAGCCTTAGCCTTAAGGACACTTAAACAGTAACTTCATCTTGCTGAGTGGCTTTTGTGATGTTATTATTAACTTTACAGCACATCGGACTGATGAATAGCTCCCGTGAATATTATGAATTGTCTTCACGAAATTCCAACCATAGATTTTCTTGAGAAAAATCAGTGAGGTAGAGATGATTCATCTGGTTTGAATGTGCTCATACATTTGTGGGTGTATATATGCATGTGTGTAGTCTATATGTTCATACTGTGTATGTATAATACCTTTTTGTCACTTACCATAAGTGGTGGTGTGTTCTTAAAACAGTAAAGAATCACTGATGCATTAAAGGTCACATATCTTCCATTTACCTCGGAACTTGGAGATCAGAACTGGGAGTGATGTAAACTCTGAGCTGATTACGTTCCAGCTGCAAAGTTGGAAAAAAATCAACGTGTACTGAAAGCTGGCTCATTTGTGGTGTAGATAACTTCTAAACACAAGTGCACGAGTGTGTGATAAGAACTGTATGTAGCATTTTGCACATACAAACAGCATAATAACATGCAAAGGATAAAAAATGAACAGTACTGTGTATGACTGACATAATATGAAACAAAATATGTAATTTATGCAGAAATTAACAGTGTTCATCCAGTTATATTGAGTGGCAGCCATGTTGAATTGTAAAGCCTCTTTGTAATTCACGCACTGAGTTCACTGTGAGGTGTTTCTCACTTTTAATCAGAAAATCCTCTGATGTCTGAATCACGGGTCATTACCAAGGTGACTGGCCTGAGATCATTTGTGTTCCTGACAACATAGACACAGACAATTTTCTGAAAAAACATTAGGTATATTAGCCAGTAGCTTACGGTGATATCAGCTTGGTTTTAATTGGTTAGTTTATATTTTAAATTATGACTAATGCATTTAACTGGACCCTGAATAATTCTCACTTTTGGTGTCACGGGTATATAAATCCAAAAAGACTTGAGACATGTGGATTTCTGAGCACTGACGGTGCTGAATAAATCCATATTTTCACATTTCGCTTTGACTTTACACCATAGACATTACATAATCCTCAAAATCCAGCAAAGGTGCATTTTCGCTGTATGGGACCTTTAACACATTAACCTATTTTAGTTTCTCAGTTTCAAGCTTATATAACATATTTTAAATACGGTTATGTAATTGGATCTATATTATTACACTGCAATATATAAAGCATACATGTGACAATCTTACCTGCTGTGTGTGCACGTCTTTGTATAGATCTAAAGGATCTGATTGCAGAGCTAACGTGGCTACGAGCTGCCTCACTGTCCTCTGCCTCAGGCTAACATTCAGATTGGCAGCCTTAGCAGACAAGTCACGCACTTCCTGACGCCAGCAGTAACAACAACACGTGCACACACTCCCTTACCCCCATTGCCCTTTCTTCCTTGCCTAAACAACCAAAGACACAACAGTTGCTCGGGAAACAGTGTAAACCAACAACAACACTGCGGCGTCATCATGCTACATTTACAGTAGAGGAGGAGGTGAATGAGTGCATATATATCACACTGTAAGCTGCTTTAGCACTAAATCTTTCACTTGTAGCGCAGGCTTGAAAGGGCTGGGTTCACCTCTGAAGCTTTCGGTGAAAAGAATGTCCCCAGTAAAAGTCTAACTGCGCCCAATTTGACGCCTGTAAAAGTCTCCACGGTGCAGATGGATACGTTAATCGAGGGGCAAATTGCTGTGGTATTACAGTGGTATTACTGGAAGCAATTACCAATATGCAAGTAGACTGCTGTGATCATAATATAAATCTAGCAGTAGTCATTACACAGAGCATGGATCCAACACCAACCGAAGCGCCTTAGATGAACTAAGCAAATGATATGAATGGAAAAGGGCTAAATGGGCACAGTGTAAGCAGACACAAGAAAGAGATGAGCGATAGAGCTGCGAGAATGACAGCACTCTTATCTAGAACAAAAGATAAAGAACTCGTGAATAGAAGCATTGTGGTAATATCAGTCACTGCAGAAGCAACACAGACATGATGACCAAACGATGTGCAGCTTTGTCTACAAAATCACAAATAAAAGTTAAAAAAGTTATTCCACTCCTGAAAGCTCCTAGATTAAGATTTAAGATACAAAAAGACAACGATGTGGGAGACTAAATGTAATTATGCAGTAACGAGGATTAAGGGGTAGAAAATGGATGGATGGTGTGTAATCAGAGGTTTGTTTGTGTGTCTGAGAGAATGCAAATGTTATACTATGCCTCTGTGTGTGAAGTGATGTTTGTGCTGCTGTATCTATGTGTTTATCACAAACAAGCACGAAAAACATTCACTTCCAAAAGTGAAGTTGAGCTCAAATGAGTGAATTACTCGTTCGACCTCACCACATTGCCCCATCTCTTATGTTTGTTTTGTTAATTGCTGTTTTGGCATGGTTTTTCTTCATGACTCTTTTATAGGCACTTTCTTATTTGATGGATTGCTTTGTTTTTTAAGAGTGATTAATATCTTTTTCAGCTGTAGATGGCAGCCTTTATCCTGGCAGACATCTTCTACTTGCACTGCATATTACTGTACATAAAATGCTACTTTAATAAAGATCAGAGTGTTATTTAAATGCTTTTACAAACTACTTGAAATTTATTTCAAGGGTTTTCAGATGAGACAAGGTCACTTAGTTTACTTTGCTTTCTTCCACCATAGTGACGAGTTTGTAATGTATCAATCCATCATGCTCTGCTGTGTCTACAGTGACAACCTAATCTCTGTAAAATTAGTGGTTAGAAGGCGTGTTAAAAAAAGGTTTGCACCAAGGTCTGTGATAAGACTTTCCACAGAGCTCCAAGTTGTGATGTTCATGTGTGTCCCCATCTGATTCTGATCAGGGTTTTACGGCTGCACTTAGAGATGTGGAGGCTTGGAGTCTAACAGGCATACTTCTAGGCCAGGAGGGTAGGATGGTGGGGAGGGGTGCCACGTGAAAGCCGAGACATAATTATGAAATGTAAGTTGGAATATTGTTTTTATTACAAAGCCAAACAAATGTGTCTCTGCCGCGACACACATCAAAGATGCCTGTGTGACGACTAACCACCAATTGGAGGCTCTGTGCTTGAGGCTTAATGAAACACAAATGCTGGTCGTATGTGTGAGGGCAACAGAAGTGTGAGGTCTGCAAGTGTCACTGTATGTGTGGGGCTGAGCATGTGCCGCATGCCTTTTTAGCTATACTGTATGTCTGGGTGTGTTGCTTGCACATGTGGACCTCTGTGTGTGTGTGTGAGAGGGACTGAGTGAGTGAAGCCTTTGACGGTGCACTGCGAGGACCCGGGCATCTATCACGTACAGACTATTAATTAGAGCCCGGCGTTGTGTGGCGAGACATCATCACTCCTCACAAAACAATGGAAACTCAATTACTTCATATAGATGAGAGACAATAACTCACAGCACTTGATGACATGCTTTGGATTTCAGTGCAGGAGATGATGAAGTATGTGTGCGCGACTTGTCTGTCCACGTGTGTGGGGTATCACATTCAACGATCCCACCCCATACATCTGTCAAAGCATCATCTAAGAAGGTGTATATTAAGTTATCTGTGAACAGTATGCGCTAATTATGACTTCAACTTCAACCGTTTTGAGTCCCATGAAGAGCAGCAAAGAGCCAGTCAGGCCGTCGCTATCTAAACAACATTAAATTACATGGAAACTTGGAGAGAGAAGCACACAAACACAATCTGTACACTCTGCTCAGCTCCTTTCTGGCTTTTCTGTGACTGAGTGATTGCAGCACGGACTTCCTCCAGGTTCAGGCCTTTTGTTGAGATTGCATCGCTCCAATAGTTTCCATTTC
>JAQQAE010012660.1:0-13074 GCA_029823295.1 Pseudamia nigra | reverse complement strand
GTTGTTTTTGCACCAAATATACCTTTTGGAATTATGGCCAAAAAGTTCAACCTTGGTTTCATTGGACCATAACACATCTTTCAGCACTGTTCATGTCAGTAATAACAGTAGTTCACATTACCCATTTATTTGGACAAAAAGCATCCAATAGAAACTTACATTTTCCGTTTTACAAAGCAAGAAATAAAATGAAGTCCTTCTCAAATGTCCTGTCATTTCAGATCAGGCAAAATATCTTCACATTGATATATTTTAAAATGAAAACCAAATCACATCTGCTGTCTTTTATTTTCTGTCTCTAAAAATATGAAGTGTCACATTCATAATGCACTGGAATTAGTTTTTATCACTTTGATTAATAGAATTGTGAGTAGCCTAGAAAGTATTTGAAAACTGATTAAAATAGCTGCTCTTTTTCTGAAATATACATGATCGCTCCCACCTGTTTTTCAATCAAAAACATGACGGGGTGGTATGTGATGCAGTAGCAGGTGATGGGGTGGTATGGGACGGGGTGGTATGTGATGGGATGGTACATGATGGGGTGGTAAATGTTCACCTAAAATGGCCAGCAGTTCACTGTATGTTAGTTAGCTGACTGAGCATATATGATTTCAATTTTAAATATATTTTCTTTGCATTAATAGTGGATTTTTTTAAATAAAAACATATTTTCCTGATTGATTTTGCATGACAGAGTGGCAAGACCCTGTTCAATATACAAAAACAATTTTTTTTAAAAAGTAAAATAATATGGAAACTTACCTGCCTATGAACGTGGCTCCTCCAGAGTCTCAAATGATGTCACTTCCTGTTTGTCATGTTATTTAAAGTGGGAGTACATTTTTACAGACAGAAAAAGCGACACACAAGTTGTAACTTTTTTTTTTTTTACCAAAAATAATATTTTTCTTTTGAATAAATATAGTTCAGGGTATCAGGGACATGCATTTAATCATGAAAACAACAAAAGGTTGATCAAAAAAAATTTTTGTTGATATGTTACGCACAGATTCCATGTTTTCCATTACAGACATGACAAAAATGGACATGTACTAACTAAAAATAAACTGCAGTCATTAAAAATTGTATATTATTCTTTTTGAATAGCATTGTCTTGTATTATGTGATTAAGAACACTTAAATAGCTTTTAACTTGAAAAATACAATTTGACATATTTTTACACCTTATGAATGTTATCAGACATTGCAGACTCATGTGGCTTCTGTTTCATAGAACGACCCAACTCCATTTTTACATCAGTGTGAGCAGCTAGTGATGCTAATATGGCAGCAATCACTGGCTCCTTGTTGGAGCTTCAAAACAGCTCCACAGAAGCTCATGTGTGATGTCACAGAGGGTTTGTCCATATATTGTACAGTCTACCGTCTAACGCAGGGGTTTCCAACCGATTTTAATCCAGGGACCATCATTCTGATGAAGAAGCAACCTGGGGACCACTGCTGTTCAGTATGAGGAGATTTGGGTTTCATGTCAGTGATTTATGTGTGTAGTGAATCGCACAGTCTGCCTATTCTTGGACAGGGACAGTCTCATATCATTCTCTGGCTCCAGTTTTGCTCTGCTCAGGTATGCCAGTATGGAAAATCCACTCTCACAGAGATCTGTAGTTACACAAGGTGAAAATAAAAACACTTTACTGCTTTTGCTGCAAGTGCTGGAAATTCAGCCCCGTACATCCATGATTGTACTGGCTAGACATTGAAAGGACAAGGCTAGAGACGACTTGCAATGCCTTCACGGACCCTCAGGGGTGCCGCGGACCACTGGTTGAAAACTCCTACTCTAATGCATAAGCTTTGAAAGACTAGGAGATTTCAACAAAATGATTCCAGGAGTCTGAATTCATTATTAAAGACACAAAATGACAAAAACAAAATTACAAAGGGGTGAAAAAGACACAAAAGATGCAAGAAGACAAAATACAACATAAAGGAAGTAAAAGGCAAAAATAATGTGAAAGATGCAAAGAGGCATCAAACATGCAACAAGATTAAAAATGACATATGACACAAAAAGATTTTAAAAATCTGATGAACTAGACATGAAAGATGTGAAACGCAAAAGGATGAAGATGACAAAAGAGACAAAAGACGAAAAAACAGAATATAAAACATGAAATAGACAAAAAAAAAAAGGCACAAAATGACATAAAAGCAAACAAACAAACTTAACCACAGTTTTGTCTCCACTTTTGTGAACACCGGGTGGTACATGACAGGGTGGTACATGAAGGGATGGTACGTGACGGGATGGTACGTGATGTGGTGGCACCTTTGCGAACACTGCACGGGGTGAATTTTCACACAGCTTGTACGACAGATAAATGAGAGCCTGACATTTGTACATACGTAATTAGCGTCATGGGCACTTTGAATGACAGGTGTGTTTAATTCAGATGCTTCACTGTTTCATTTAACCCTCTTCATCCACATCTGAGTCCATTTCTGGATCAGAATGTGTAGGCGGCAGCACCTGTATGCCCAGAAGCAAACTGCAGACAGTGAATAAGATTATTTAGAAGGTCCTATAGACCATTACAGTATATGATATCTAAAAGAAGAAGAAGAAAAGGCCGTTTGAATAATGCCAAGATGCACAAAGCAGCTGGCTACTCTGAGGAGCGCCAATCAAAACACAAGGCCACTGCTCTGGAGAGCAAAGGAGGCGAATAAAGACCTGACCATGTGCTAAAGGACGACAGGGGCTTTACATAACAGTGGCCCATTTGGCACTCAGCGGCGCTCGTCTTTATTACAACACTGAGCGCAGTCTGAGTGTTATTCCAGCTACATAAATACAGCGCACAGATCTTACAGCAGCCGATGTATTAACAGGCATAAATTGAATTATGTTGTTGAAATTCCACCACGGTGCCTTCTGCCAGATACTTCTGAGGTCTGACCCACTGAAATGTCAGTTTTCCTTCTCTCACACACAGGTTAAGGATTTCTGCGCCACAACAGGAACAGAGGAAGTTCTGGTCAAATTTGTACAAGAGGGTGAGAGCAGCTTTTACACTCAGACAAGTAGCGAGCTCAGCGGGTATTTACTCAAGGAAGATTGTGGAAGAAGTGGGCAGACGCGTCAGTAAAAGCATTAATACGACATAGAACCGCATAATGTCAGCCTGTGTCTTATATAATTGTCATATGCTGCAGTTTAAAGGTCCACAAAGGTTAATGGGGTTCATTCACAGACACCTTCCTGAGGGTTTTCTTAAAAGTAAACTTTGCAACTTTCCTCTAACAACATTGCTATTCAAACTCGCCCATCTGACTCAGACATATGTTTTCAAATGTGCAGTTACATTATGCTGCAACATTGATGATCAGTCCAGTCAGTCTTATGAAGATGGATATGAGCCGGCACCAGGCAACCGATTACAGACACAGAGGGGGTCAGGAACGGGATCAAGTGCAGAATTGAATTGTAATTAGCAATAACTACAATTAAAACAGATACGAGGAATTAAAATATGGCCCAGATGCTGCATTTATTGATAAATTCCTTAGAAATGTGGTAACATAGGGCTGTGGGATCCATAGACTGTATATATTGTCTTGCTCTGGGTGGTTCTGTTGGGTTTACTCACTATGTAGTCTTGAAGTCTCAGCTTGAATTGTGAAGCTCCTAGAGATAATCTTTGATTGTGATCAGTATATAAATAAAATTGAATTAAACATACTAGTGACAAAGTGAACGGCCATTTTGAGGCCAATCAAGTTGCCACTTCCCAGACAATTTGGAGCCAAAACTAGGATGTAACCATATTTGTACAAATGGTAACAGAGCCACCGAAGCATGTCAGGTGTCTCATGGGTAAGCTAGTGCTAACTAGCTTATCCATAATGTAAAATGTCACCAAACATTGACAGACAAAGTTGTATTATGGTGTTGTTAGTGTAAACACTGAACCACGACTACAGTCTGTCAGGTTAAACTATGCTCCATTTGACAGATTATTTACCATAATGTCTTAATAACAGAGCAAAAAGTTAAAGATGGACCAGATCAGTTACTGGAGGGTCCAAATAAAACTTTTCAGACCATGACAACTCAGAACAAAAATTTATTCACCTAATATTTTCAGAGAGAAATCCAGTGTAACTCTATGGGAGTCAGGGTGTCTTGGAGCCTACCGAACGGTGCCCCAGTGGCCAGCAGTGGTATTACGACTTTAAATTACTTCCGAAAACAGACATGCCTCCATTCTGAAGTGGAGGTTCTGCTGTGTCAGCTTTGGAAATAAAATGACAAAAAATATGTCCATCTCTGATCCATAACAGCACAAATATTAAAAGTGTAGCATTATGCCCCCATTCTGAGTCTCTAACGG
Organism: Pseudamia nigra; assembly: GCA_029823295.1. Classification (NCBI taxonomy): domain Eukaryota; kingdom Metazoa; phylum Chordata; class Actinopteri; order Kurtiformes; family Apogonidae; genus Pseudamia; species Pseudamia nigra. The sequence continues at coordinate 8,713 of JAQQAE010012660.1, read as the reverse complement.
TGTGTTCTGTTTACCTCAGAGGTCGGGAGAGACATTATCTCTGAGCTGATCAAGTTCCAGCTGTGAAGTTGGAAAAACATGCAGCACATTGGAAAACTGGCTCATTCAGAGCAAAGACAACTTCCAGACAAATGTTCTTCCAAGGCAATAACACATACAAACACATACACACAACATAGACACATGTAATGGATAAAAAAATTAAATATTGACGTGTAAAGAGTTGGTGGGGTTGCTCTGACTGTCCGAGTCGGAATTCTGACCTGAGGGGGTGTTCCAGCTGAAATTTTGAAAAATGTGCAAAAATGAAGAAAGAAAAATCAAGTTAATTAAAAACGTACAATATAACCAACAAAGTTGAAAACTATCAGCAAATACGTAACAAAATGAGCAAAAACAACAAATAAAATTTTACAAAATAACCAGGAAAATGGAAAAAATTGAAAACGTCTGGCAAACTTTTTTACTACGGAAGCACTTATTTTTATGAATACTTCTACTTCAACTTAAGTCATTAAAGTTATGAAGTAACCTGAGTACTATTTGTGTGTACTCTACACACCACTGGTTATTGATCATTACAGCTGTCAGTCATGAATTCTGCCACTCCGCTGGTCTGAAAACATCTGTGATTGAAGTGTTAGCTGCTGGAATTGGAGCAAAATAAGTGCCTGGTCCAGTAGCAGATAGATAGAAAAGTCCATTTCAACCCTCGCCCTGGTGTCTATCTGCACGTGTTCCATTTGTGTCCAGAAAATGACCATGATGGCACACGCTAGGGCTCCACGTGACGCAAAACAAGCCACATCAAAGCCCAAACACAGCTTTCAGATAAATAAGGCTGGTGCTCGTAACAGCAGAGGGTGTCAGTTGGTCAGTTTGGAATGTGACTGCAGGGGAAGATGAAAGTAAAGAGAAGAAAGCTGATGGAGAACCTGGTGCTACTTCTGACACTGATGTGGCCAAATTAGAGGGAAAAAAATCCTGCAGGATGAGCTGACACGATGTATCCATGTATCCAAGTGCAAATAAAACTAAGAACCATAGTCCAGCACATTCACATCTCATCAGTAGGTCCGCAGAGATGCTGGTCGCTATGGAAACGGCCAGTCAACACGTAACATCACAATACAATACAGAAATAGCAGCATCGGAGTCCTGTGTGTTGATTGGAGACACAGAGGGAGTGAAGCCCTGTGAGGAACTTCTCTCAGCATCGTGTTTTTGATGAAGGGAAGCAATAATGAACCACAAGGTCGGGGGTTTCAGAGAACCAGATCCTCCTTCTGCTCAGCTCACTTCAGTGGCCACACGGCGGTTGGAGAGTAGAGAGGTGTGTGGTTTAGCCAGAGTTTTGAGCCACATGACTCACTTTGAAGTCCGATAGTTGAATTTCAGCTTCTTCAGGTGCCGTTTTCCATGCAGTACACAAGGGGTAGTGACGCTTGATTTTCTGCTCCAGAATGGCTGTCAGCATGATTCAATTCAATTTTAATTTTATTTGTATAGCGCCAATCATAATCGCTGATTATCTCTAAGGGCTTCACAATTCGAGGCCGAGACCTCATGACTATACAAAGAGTAAACCCAACAGAACCACTGAGCGCAAGCAAAGGTGACCGGGGGGGAGGAAACCTTCTTTTAACAGAAGGGTTGGTGGACAGAGGAGAGACAAAAGAATAGAGTAGAGATCGAACAACAGATGATCAGATGAACTTGTGGCAGATTTGAAAATTTGCCAACCTTTTGCAATGTTGAAATCAGCTGGAAACTTCCATGACTGATCTGTGGGGTAATGTTTAAAACTTTGCATCACTACAGGTCGTTTAATTGCCCATGATCGCAAAGTAGATGCAGAAGTTTTGAGCAATTTTTGCCGCAAACAGTAGCGCCACTTCTCTTAGAAGTTGACAGGATGGAGATTTTTAAGTCAGGAGTTTTCAACTAGTGGTCTGCAGTCCCTGGTGGTCCGAAGGCATTGTAAGTGGTCCCTGACCTTGTAGTTACGATGTCTACCTGGCACCATCACGATTAGTGTCAGGCTGAATTTCCAGAGCTTGCAGCAGAGGCAGTAAAGTGGGGTTTTTTTTCTACCTTTTGCATTTATATATGTCTTTAAGTGTGGATTTTCCACCTGAAGAATAAGTACAGGACAAGACCGGAGCAACTGGAGGAGCATTAGGCACTAACTAGATTAACTGGTAACAGGTCAGTAGCATGACTGGGGATAAAAGGAGAGTTTTATAGAGACAGAGCCTCTCACATGTAAAGATGGAAAGAGGTTCATCAATCTGTGATGAACTGGGTCTAAAAACTGTGGAACAATTTCAGAAAAATGTTCCTCAATGTAAAATGTCTCAGACTTTGAAGAGCCACCATCTACAGTGTGTAATATCATCAAAAGATTCAGAGAATCAGGAGGAAGGTCAAAGGTCAAAATTGGATGTTGGTGATCTTGGGGCCCTTTTACGGAAGGCCTTCAATATTCCAGCAAGACAATGTCAAACCACATCCTGCATCATCACAACAGCTAAGATTCACAGGAGAAGAGTCCAGGTGCTGAACTGACCTGATGCAAGTCCACACCTTTCACCAATAGAAAACATTTAGTGCATTATGATGGTAAAAATCCAGCAATGAAGGCCCAGAACTGTTGTGGCGCTAGAATCCTGCAACGGACAAGGATGGGACAACCTTCGTCTCCGAACATGTCCACAGCTGGTCTCCTCATGTCTAGACACACGTCAAAAGAAGAGATGATACACAACGATAAACATCACCCTGGTCCAACTTTTTTACCATGTGTTGCTGCAACCAAATTCAAAATGAGTTAATGTTTTCCATGAAATCGTAAAATGTCTCATTTTCAACATCTAATATGTTGTTTTTGTTGTATTGAGAATAAAATATGGGTTGATGAGATTTGAAAATCATTGCTGTTTTTATTTATATTTTACACAGCATCCCAACATTGTGGATTTGGGGTTGTATGATGGTGGCCTGGCTGAGGATTAAGGGGTAGAAAATGGATGGATTATTTAATTCATTTTATTTATTTAATTGTTCATTTTTCTTTCATTTTTTTGTTACTGTTTGTTCATTTTATTTATTGTATTGATCACTTTCCTTCACTTTGTTCAGAAATGTGGTCATTTTGTTGATACATTTGTAATTTTTTCATTTTCATTTTATTCATTCTAACCTTCATTTTTGTTTTTTCGTTTTTTTTTTTTCATTTAGCCAGGGCAGTTGAGGTCGGAGCTTGCCCGGATTTGTCTGGAGCTCACCACCAACACTGAGGTTATTCACTGTGTTTTATTTGCAGACTCACTGTCATTCACTTGCACAGATCTTTCATTATTAAAGCACAGAACACAGGTGCATGTGATGTGATCAACAATGGATCTGGTTCATTAATGTGAATTAGTTTCTGATTCCTCTGCTGTGAAAGACGCCACTAAAATGACTCATATGAATAGAGCGGAGTCATTGTTAACGGTATCAATAACCCGTGAGTGGCAAAAAAACAGAAAACACCAAGCAGCCATTGTTAATGTTAGAGGTAATATGGTGGCAACTTTTCTGTGGTTTAAAATGTCTTATTAAAACCGGTCTTCCTGATAACAGCTGTTGTTTGCTCATGCGTCCGGGGAGACGTGGTGTCAGAGCTGATAAAACCACATCCACATCCGCACACAAGCAGCTCTTATCAACAAATACATGCTGCTCGGGTCAATATCAGCTGTCAAAGAGTAACAAGTTTTATGATGTGAAATATACTCTGCTGATTTAACCAACAGATCAGATGTTCCGTGCCTCCATTGTCCAGGCCGCTGATCAGAGCTGCGGCCATAAGGTGGTCAGTGGCTGTCGTGGCACTAACCCTCGTACCCGTTGGTGGACACTAGTAGTGGGGGATGTCGTCAAGCCTTGGCCTGTGGGGCTGTGGAGGCAGCTGATGGGTACCGGCAGGCCAAGTGGATCAGGGCTTTGCACTCGTTGAGGTAAAAACTCATGGGCGTTACAAAGCTACAAACAGGTTTTTAGTCAACATAATTTTGTCTCCAGAATCTGTTCAGAGCTGGTGAAGAGTCTCTGCAGCTCTACGTGAGCACGCCTGGTGTGATTTTCATTGCTTTATTCCTGAAGATGTTAAACTGACATGGATCACAGAGATGGGAAAGTTCAGTGAGCTGTTCCACACAAAACAAACTCATATTCCATTATTTGTGCGAGAAACTGCAACTTTTTTGACTTGTAGAATTGTCTTGTAAATTGACAAACACCATATTTGTAAATAATGGCATAATTCATTTGGGTTTGCCATCTGCCAGGGACTGTGATGGAAAGCGATTTTTCGAAGTTACTGTAGGTCCCGTAGTCCAGAAGAGACCTGCAAAGACGTGGGCACGACTTAACCACAAAAAAACAGTAGAAGCACAGATGTGTCATAAGAACCAGATCCCAGATTGCTGCTAAAATTTGAAGCTAATTCCCCCACTGGCCATTTGCTGGTACTACACTCCGACAAAGAAAGCATTTTCCCCATAGAACACAACGATAAAAGAGATGCCTGTAAAACTGCTGACAGGACACCTACAGCTGTGGAAATGCTCTTTATACTTAGGCTTTCTATGATAGACTTTTTAAATATTTCAAAATTGTCCAAAAGCTCAAAAGCAAAAAAAAAAAGTTTCCAAATTTGTGATGTGACCTTCTCTGCGTAGGGCAGCTTTCTATTGGGAAGCAATGGGAGCCGTTGTTTCATGTTGTAGCCTGTTCTTAGAACCTTTTTCTGTCATATTTATGGCCAGAGTCGAGGCCAAACATTTGAACACAAGTTACAGGGTCTACGACACCTTAACCTGTTCAACCCAGAGCCCATATCTCAGCCTATGCCCAAAATGAATGGAATATATTTTATTAAAGTTTTTCCTCAATAAATTTGAGTTCAAAAGCACAGTGACACCTGTGACACTGATGTAGAAGTGTCAAAATCATTATCAAACGTACTGTACCAGAGTAAATATACTGCTCCCAGTACCAAAGCTTTGCAGATGCAGCTCCCATCCTTGTACCCATTGTTACCTCATACCTCATAGTCTGGATAATGTCACCACTGATCCTTGAACAGATTCATTGTCCACTTTGTGGTTTATTATTTCCAGGTTTTTCTTCATTTTTGTTCATTGTTTCATTCATTTTCTCTTCTTTTTGTTGACACAGAAGCCAATGGGGAGGGGCTAAAGAGCCACATGTGGCCCTGAAGCCGCAGGTTGCACACCCCGGCACAGAGGATTAGTATTAACTGTGCACAAGTCTGCTTTCAAGGCTATTATTTGTATTTTACTGATCCATGCAAACGTTTCTCAACTTGCTATTGTCTTAATAACGTACACAAATTCCATTTACCCATTTCTTGCCTTGTCTGTTTTGCTGCTGATTATACAGTATGTGGCTGCAGCATTCCACCTGCTTGAGCTACTCTAAATGGAAATTATTATGCTTATTCTTATGAAAATTTTTCGATTGTGTTCCTCTGCTTTTTTTCTATTTCAGCACTTCACCTCTGCTGAAGTGCTAAAACCGTAAACAAAGGGAATGCAATGATATTCAAATCTCATAAACCCATATTTTATTCCCACATGTTGAAACGGAGACGTTTTAGTATTTCATGGAACATATTAGCTCCTTTCAAATTTGGTGGCAGAGACGCATCTCAGAAAGTTGGCAAAGTGATGTTTATCATCGTGTCTTCTTTGAACAACTGTGTGTAAGTGTAGAGTAAGTGTGAACGTCTGGAGGTGAGGAGGGCAGCTGCTGGAGTTTTAGGACAGGAACGTTGTCCCTTTCTTGTCCGATGTAGGATTCTAGCGCTTCAACAGTTCTGGGCCTTCATTGCTGGATTTTTTTTATCAAATGTTTTGTGTTGGTGAAAGATGTGGACTGCAGGCAGGTCAGTTCAGCACCCGGACTCTTCTCCTGTGAATTCACACTGTTGGGATGGATGCAGTTGGTGGTTTAACATTGTCTTGCTGAAATATCGAAGGCCTTCCCTGAAAGAGACGTCGTCTGCATGGCGCTTATGTTGACCTAAAAACCTCTACAGTGCTGTGAAAAACTGTGTGCCCCTTTCCTGATTTCTTATTTTTCTGTGTATTTGTCACTTCAATGTTTCAGACAAATTTAAATAATACATTTAAGAAAATTCAAGTAAACACAAAATTAAGGTTTTTATCTTCAAGGGGAAAAAAATCCAAAACTGCATGGTCATCCATCCATCATCTTCCATTTATCCTGGTCAGGGTTACGGGGGCAGCAGCCCAAGCAGAGAAGCCCAGACTTTGCCCATCCACCTCCTCCAGCTCCTCTCGGAGGACCCCCAAGTGTTCCCAAGCCAGCTGAGAGACATGGTCCCACCAGCATGTCCTGCGCCTCCTCCCAGTTGGAGCTAGTTTTGGCAACCAGGTATTGGACCATCCAGGCCCAGGCCTTTGGCTGCCACCCAAATCATTCAGCACCCGACCCTTATGACCCTTCCTGCAGGTGGTGGGCCCACAGGAAGGCATAGTCTTAAGGGTCTTCTGAATAGCTCTTAAGGCCCATTTATACTCTATGCAAGTGCATTGTATATCAAACACTGTCAAACGTCACTGACATTTAAACTCCAATGGGTACTTTACGGTGGAGTGTATGTACACAATACATCCACTAGCGGGCAGTGTCGAGTTCAGACTGTCCTCCAGTGTTGAATTACATTGCATTTCTGTCTGAAAATGCTAAGTGAAAAAAAATTGTCATGAGTCATTATGCTCTCAAACATTTTATTTGTTCCCTCTAATAAGTGATCTGGTCCACCTTTAACTTTGTGCTCCGTTATTAAGATATTACGGCAAACAATCCAACTGTGCTGGGGTTTGATGGATATGTTGCTATGGTAACTAGTGTTGCCAGTGGAGTTGGCCCGAGTCGGATCTTTGTATCTTCTATTTATTCAATATGGACATGGTTTTACCTGAGCTACACTCGACTGCAGTTGTGGGTAAGTGTTTACACTAACAACACTGTAATATGACTTTGTCGAACACTGCTTGGTGAAGTTTTAGTGTCTGAAGGCTAGCAGTTAGTTAGCTTTCCCTACGGTCCGCTGGCACTGCCGCTATTTGTACAAATATGGTTGCATCCTGTTTTTGGCTCCAAAATGTCATCCAAGGTGACACAAATATATACAGTCTCTGGCACAGCCTCACCTCAAAAAGTACAGCCATTTCTGTTAATTTTTCAGTGTTTATGTTGCGTTCTGTTCTTCTATTCTTCCACCTCATGAGCTGTACTGCGCTAGAGCGCCCCCACAATTTCCGGTGGCACTGCACCGTTTTCTACGTTGAGGTCCATAAGCCCCTCGAAAATGTACCAAATTGTAACACAATGCATGCTGAGACCAGAGAGAACACCCCCTCTGCGTGAGTATGCGGACTTAGCATAGAGTATAAATGGGCCTGTAGTCTGACCTGTTTGACTTGGGGGACCCTACCAGGGGTGAATTACCCCAAACAACATAGCTCCTAGCATTAATCAGCTAGGCAAACCCCTCCACCACAATAAGGTCCCTGAATCGCCCCCTGAATAAGGTGGCGATTCAGGGAGGGGATCTATGTAGCCCACATTTTTTAGACACAGTTTGTCACAGTCTGTTGAACCTCTGTCCATATTTTCAGAACCTCTGGGATGTAAAGATGGATTGTGTGCCAGTTACTTTTCCAACCTTTTGTTGCCCCTGTGCCAATTTGTGTGGCGTGTTGCTGCCATTCAATTCAAAAGGAGTTCATATTTTCCATGACATGACAAAAAGTGTAATTTTCAACATCCGATATGTTGTTTATGCTCTATTGGGAATAAATTATGGACATAAAAAGTCTCTAACTGATCCAAAACGCTGCAGCATGAGTTTTAACTGGAATCAAAAGGAGGGATCATATTTCTCCAATACTAGCTTCCCTTCATTGGCTGCCTGTAAAGTCTAGAATCGAATTTAAAATTCTCCTCCTAACCTATAAAGACAACAAGGCTCCACCATATATCAAAGACCTTATTGTTCCCTACAAACCAATCAGAACTCTCCGCTCCCAGAGTGCAGGTCTACTTGTGGTTCCTAGAATCTCTAAAACTAGACTGGGAGGCAGAGCTTTCAGTTACCAAGCTCCTCTCCAGTGGAATCAACTTCCAATGTGGGTCCGGGATGCAGACACACTCTGTACCTTTCAAACTAGGCTTAAAACTTTCCTTTTTGACAGCGCATATAGTTAAGTCTAGGTCAGGAAAACCCTTAATCATTCCTTAGCTCTGCTGCATAGTCCTAGGCTGTGGGGGGACTGTGATACACTGAGCTTTGCTTTCAACCTCTCTCGTTATCTTCCTCTTAACTCTTCCTGTACCTCTATCTATAAATCTCCCCCCCCCCCCTTCTTTTTTCACTCTTTTTCTTCTCCCTCTCCCTCCTTCTTCTCTTCTCTCTCCATCGTCTTTGTCTCTCCTTATTGCTCACCTCTCCAGTCACTTCTCATTGTCTTATTTTCTATCTTGTAATACTGTGATACTAACTTGCATCTTCCCTGTAGTTTTGTACTTCCTCCCTCTGCCCTAGGTCTCCTGATGTCCTTGCTGTGTGTTTGCTGGTTCTGGACCGGTCCAATATCTGTAGACGTCACCCGGT
>JAQQAE010012659.1:0-13075 GCA_029823295.1 Pseudamia nigra | reverse complement strand
TGTATGTGTTGGTGTTTCTTAAAAGCCAACCCAGGGACAAGGTCTGCAAATGAGCAATAGCTAGAAGTCCTGGATACACTGAAGTAGTTGTGTGTTACTGTTTATATGTATGGTCCCTGTCAAATAAATTTGAAATGAAATATGTAACTTGCTTTAGTCATATGCTCTTAAGATGGAGGTATTACATGTAAATCTCACTCACTTTCATTGGCTTGGGGGTTTGAGTTTTTGATATAAGCAGAGAACTTGGAGAAGATGTCCATGCCTGCCGTGTTGGACTCCGGGTTACGAGCAGCCAGGCGGGGAAACCTGATATGAATGAATGAAATACGCAAGCATAAGGTCAACAGTGTCTATTATTTATAAACGGGGTGATTAAAACCAGTGGTTTAAGTGATGAAACACAGAGCTGATGGATGGAGGGATTACTTTGGAGGGGAGAGATTTTCCTCCAGGAATTCCTCGATCTTGTTGGTGTCAGTTTTCACCTCGGAGCTGTACAACAGGAATGGAGGTTGCGCTCCGGGAGCCAGGTCCTTCAGGATCTCTGGTTTTCTGGAAGACAACGCGAAGACATGAGAGCTTGTTCACGAAATAATTTGTTCATTATTTGAAATAATTTGTTCATTATATCTAACAAAATAATGAACAAATAACTAACAAAATAGACAAAGTAATGAACAAAATAAATAAATAATAAAAAGGGACAAAATAAAGAGGGACAAATAATTAACAAAATGGACAAAATAATGAATTAAATGAACAATATAGCAAACAAAATGGACAAATTAATGAATTAAATGAGCAATACATAAAGTAGTAACTAACAAAATAAGAATCAACATGAACAAAATAATGGAGAAAATAAACAAAATAGAAAAATGACAGGACATAAAGAATAAAAATGAACAAAATCATACATAAAATTAACAAAATAACTAACAAAACAGATAAAATAACAAAATGGACAAATTAATAAACAAAATAGTGAACAACACAGAAACTAATGAACAATATAAGTAATGAACAAAAATGGACAGAATAATGAACAAAATAACAAAACAGAGAAAATAAACAAAATGGGAAAGTTAAAGGACAAATAATGAATAAAAATCAGAAATAAAATGAACAAAATAATGAGCAAAATCACAAAATGGATACAATGAATAATCAATAAACTGAATTATAAGGGACAATATGTCCCATAAAATGACAAAACGACTGAACAAATACAATATAATTGCGCAGAGGGATAAAAAAACAAACACGAGGTTCAGGTTCCCACCTCTTCATATCCACGGTGGTGACGTCAAACGTGACTCCTTTCAGCCACAGAACCATGAAGAGACGCTGAGAGAACGGACAGTTTCCAATGCACTGACCATCGCTGCCTGCCTAAAAAATACAAACACAAAGTTTCACGTGACAGAAAATAAATATACTTGAGTTTTGATGTAGTAAATCAGTAAGTATGTGACTGAATATCGACTGTAAATAATCTCCGAGGGAGCAACGTGCACCTGTGGAGCTCACATTTCCTCAAACGTACAGAGCTGTGTAAACAGAATCAGCACTCAAGTAAAAGTATTGTCACTTTGTAATTACAATGTCTCAAGTAGAAGTTCTCATAAACATAAGTACTTGAATAAAAGTTTAAAAAGTATCCCATACAAAAGCAGTCGAGTAATGAGTAACTTCATAACATGGAATTTTTTATGGCATAATACATTAAGCTCAAACAGACCTTTTGGTCATTTGTTACTTTGTTTTTTTTTTTTTAAACCTACATTATAATTGTTATTTTCACCACTGTTGTTCCTAAATGTATTCACTTTTACTCATTTTGTTGCTTATTTTGTTTTTTTTTGTTGCTCATTTTGTTTTTGTGTAATTTCTTGACTATACTGTTCATTTTTGATACTTGATAGCTTTTTCCACTTTTGCCTATTTAGTTGCTTATGCTGTTGATGTGTGCTTATTATGCTTTATTTGACCATTTTGTTCAGTTTTGTGAATTTTGTGCTTGTTCGGTCATTTTGTTCACTTTGTGTTTTATTGTGGTGATCATTTTTGTAAATTTCTTCTCATTTTGTCACCGAATCTATTCATTTTATTTATTTACACAATTATTTTGTTAAAATTTTAAAAGGCTGGTTCATTTCTAGCCTTTTTTAACTCCTACTCATTAATCTGTGGCCAGTTGTAACTAAGTACATTTTTTCCATCACAACCATAACTGAGTACGAGTAAAACAAAGAGTAAAGCAAAACAAATACTCTCAGAAGCATACTTTATGGTAAAAACTGCTCAAGTAAAGGAGTAGATGTACTTGAGTACTACCCACCACTGAAACTCAGTAATTCTAGTTGCGAATCCTAATCTTACTGGTGCTTTGTAACATCCTACTGGCACCAGCTGATCTGTAGTTCATCCCAAACATAAAACACAGGCAGAGAGTGAAAAATTGTAATCAGAAGTAACTGATAGTGACAGATGTAGTGGGGAAGATGGATAAAGTTGCACAAGTAATAAACAACTTACTCAAGTTTTTTTTTGCCGTATTTAAGCAGCAGCGGTTGAAAGCGAAAACAATGAGTGGCTGCAGCTGTGAAGTAACATGTCAGTGTTCAGCTCGTAGGCGACTAAGGAAATGATTGTACAGCTCTAAAATGTGCCGCGTTTGTCTGTAGGATTTTACATTCAGCCGCTGCGGATCCGCAAACATCTGCCGAGGCCTCAACGTAAACTAAATGACAAAACTGCAACGCCACGATTTAACCATCAGATGAAAGGAGTGACTGGAACCTACATTCTTGCATAAATGGGACAAAAATAACTGTGTTAGAATCAAAGTGTTTTTATGACACTTTTGTCATTTTGGTAAAGAATAATCATTTGTATTATATTTTGGTCCACACAAGGATGATTTCATGTTTGAAATATTTTTAGTTTTCAACCAAATTTTATTTTTGACCCACTTATGGAAGCTTGGGGTAGTAATTAAAAAGTAGAATTTTGTAAACTGCATCATCATTTATCATCATTTATTCATCATTTAAATGGCATGATCTTAAAGGCATGTTTTTGAGGAGTACCTGTAATATGAAATGATAAGTTTTCATTACAAAGATATTACAAAAAATAACCTCATTGTGTTATTTTTGACCCACTTAGGCGTCGAAGGTTTAAGTCAATGCTTAAATAATTCTTATTATATATTTACAGTATTTCAATGTTTCACATCAAACAAGTTTTAATATTAGACAAAGACAACTAGAGTTTACCGTATTCAAAATACAGTTTTTAAAATGACGATTTGATCTATTAAAGGGGAAAAAAAGCTATCCAAACCTACCTGGCTGTATGTGAAAAAGTATTTACCCCCTAAACCTAATAACTGGTTGTGCCATCCTGGGTGGCAACAACAACCAAGTGTTTGTGATCACCAGACTGTTCAGCACCACACCTGATGACAGACTGAAAACACTGAAGAATCATATTGATTTGATCATTCTTTCTTTGAGCTTGTCAAAAGAATTTCTCTAAAAGGGGATCGATAAAGTTCATTTCAATTCAGTGAATCTTAAGCATTGCTATGGAGGAATTTTGACCCAGTTTCTTTGCAGAAATGAAGCCTTTTTTCCATATTTTTCCAAAACTCTTGGGGATCATCAGTTTGTTTTTGACAAATGTGAGATGACCCTTGGCGTTCTTTTTGGTCAGCAGGAACTCTCCCATGGATGTCAATTTTACCAGTCTCATTCATATTGTGAATCTCAACCACAGACTTTAAAGGAAACCATTCTGCAGTTCTTTGGATGTCATTCTGGTTCTTTTACAACCTCCTGGATGAGTCATTGATGCACTCTTGAAAATCATTTTGATAGGTTGGCTGCTCCTTGGGAAGGTTCACCATTGTTTTTGGCTCATTTCTGGCACAGGTCTAACTAGAAGGTTACTGTGAATTTCAAATGTCACTGTAGAAGCTGAATGGAAAGGAGGATTTAGAGAAGTTACAACAACATCTTTCAGGACTGCAGTAAAAGCAGAGGGTGGTGCAGCACATGTTCGCACAGAGGAATCATTCAGGGGCCAAGAAGAGGAACAGAAACCATCCTGCTTCATTCAGAGCATGTTTTTCGGTCAAACTAAATGAGCTTATCCCACACTGACCAACATACTAAATATAGATTAAAGTCTTCTGCCCATTATCTTAACGTGCATTTAATGAGATTAGTCAAAGTGTCGTTTATAAACCGGATGAGTCAGCAGAGGTGGTCTGAAGATAAATAACACACACTGCCCGTTATCAGCCGCTAAAACAAACTAAATGCACCGATGAAGAGATAAAACCAAGAGTAAATCCTTGTCAAACAGTCCCATAACGCAGCGCCAAATGTGTCGGTGTGATTGATTGTTTCATTTGCAGTCTTACCTTCACAAAAAGTTCAACTCGGGGCTGGTTGGCGTCGCTCATCTTCACCTGTGTGGAAGGAAACAGACGCGTAAAAGCGGTTAAAACGTGCGGATTCCGTGCGTAAAGTTGAATTTTTGTGCGAGAAACTACGCGTCGCTGCTCGACACAGCTGCTAAGCCCATCTTCCGTTACAAAACCCGGTCAGAAAAGTCCAAACGAGGCATAGTAAGAGCAGTTTAAACAGCGAACAAACAGCGAACAAACACAAAGACATTAAAGGAGCGAAATATTAAATAATGGTTGATATCAAAGCCGAAAGGAGAAGAAGAAGAAGATTAAAGCTGCAGATACACTACCTTCTAGCACTGGAAGTTACTGTAGCTGCTGCTCGATTCTCCTCCCAGTTCAGTACGTGTGTGTGTGTGTGTGTGTGTGTGTGTGTGTGTACAGATACACACTCAGTACTACAGTTCCTCCATTTCCTGGTGCCGCTGCGTAAAACCGGAGCCTCAAACGCGTCAAGAGCGCGGACTGAGTTTGAATTTACAGAAGAAGAGGAAGAAGAGGAGATGTTCGACATGTTCAGAGCGAAACAAGCATATTTAAGCAGCTTTTTTCCCTGAGTAAAGGTCTGGTTCAAGAATCAAAAGAGAATCTCCCTGCAAAAAAGACAAAAATGAACCAATGAACCAATAACATTATACTTAAATTGAATTGAACCTCATTGCAGACAAATGAACAAAAATGTACGAAATGAACGGAAGTTAATGGGCAAATTAAGGTAAAAAATGGTCCCAACGCATGAAAAAGTCTACAGAGTCACATGGAGACAGTTGTGGAATGTAATGAAGTACACTTTTACTGGAATAGAACAGTCCGAGGCATTTATACTTGCTATACAGATTCATACAACGTAACCAGCAAAAAGATTACAAATAATTTACAAAATAAATGAACAGAATTAAAAAAAAACTGACATATTTTTCCTCATATTTCAGTTTAGTTCAATCCACTAGTAGAACGAAACAGAACACAATAATGAACAGCCCTGTTTAATTTGCTGGAAAAGTAGTGAAATGAATCATAAGACATCATAGGAGTCATCGTACTGCACATTTACTGCAGCTTTTCTTACATTAGATGTATTTTTACTACAGAAATGTGAAAAACCCGACATCTCACTTGTCAAAATCAAACGGTATAATCAAGGGTAAATGTTTTTAATGGCATCACATTTATTTAGAATGAAGGTACAATATAAATTTTGGATTACTATGGATTACTATTTATTCACTTTGTTGATTATTTTTATTTCAAAAGTATTTTCCTTGTTATTCTCTCAGGTTTGTCTTAATCTTTTGCACTTTATGATTTTTTTGGGTAATAATTTTCTTATTTGTTTTTTGTTTTTGTTCATTTTTATTGATTTCATTTATTTGATTGTTTAATCTTACCCATTTTCTAGACTATTTTGTTTATTTCGTAGATTATTCACATGCATTTTGTCCATTACATAGATCATGTCTTTCTTCTTTTGCTGATTTAGTGCTTATTTGTGATTTATTATAATACAGTATGTTACTTCCATCATTGGGTAAAGCCACAGGAGGTACTGTGGCATTTGGCCCTGGAGTCACAGGTTGTACACCTCTGTTCTACACAAATATTAATGTTTTAATCTGGAGTCTGCACCATGACTATGGTACTTGAAAATGTGTTTTTAGTGTAATGACAGTATACAGTTTTCAGTATACCCAGTAGGAGGCTCTTCTATTCTCTTGCAACTGTCACTGCTGTTATAAAAGTTCGTCAACCACCTGAGATGCCCTGCTGGCCCGGGGCCCCAGCCAGTTGCCTGGTTTGCCTGATGACATGCAACGCCTCTGCACACAGGAGCCAACAGATGGAGATGCTGAGCTCTGCTTGATTTTATAGCAGTGAAAAGTGGACAGGCTATTACAATAAGAAAAGGACTAAGAAAAGGGAAGTCACGGTCTTGACCATTACCTTCAATGAGTCATTCCCGAAATGAACAAAATGTGCAAAGATTAATAAAATACAGTATTATGTAAAAACAACAGAATGAACAAGAAATGAACAAAATAATCATCAAAATGGTTAAAAAGCAGACTCTTGCTTCCTCTTGTGGAGGTCAACAGGCATTTACAGAGATATGTTTGTATGCAGTTTTGTCTAATGTGTATGTTTTTATTTATGCAACCACGCATCAGTGACACAATCAGAATGTAAACCAGCCTTTCATAATATGTTTTTGTGAAGCAACTTAATGTACCTAGTGGGTCATTTTATCTTAAAAAAAATAGTCCGTGAACGAGGTAAATTTGACAAGGCCCGCTTCGCCGGCCAGAACTTCAGGCACCCCATCTGAGCTCGGAGCCTTCCGGGTCAGGCCACTGTGTGTTCATTACTCATAATAAATAATTATCCTCTACCAGTTTGGGTGGTCAATTCGAATATTATTATTCAGAAAGATGGGTATCTCGGAAATACATTTTGCCATGATAGCAATTCTGAATCAGTAGCATAACTGTTGTAAAGCCCATGAAAGATGAGAACCCTAATGCAAGAATTGACATGAAAATTGTAAATATTTGTACAACTCTTTTTTTAATTGAAACTGTTATATTAAACTTGTAACTAAATGTCCATTCATCCCTCCATCATCTTCTGCTTATCTGGGTTAGGGTCACGGTGGCAGCAGCCTGGTCAGAGAAGCACAGACTTCCCCCTCCCCAACTTTCCTCTCCTCAGCCAAGTCCTCCATCTCCTCTGGGGGGACCCCCGGGCATTCCCAGGCCATCTGAGAGACACAGAGTCCCTCCAGCATGTCCTGGGTCTGCCCCAGGGCCTCCCCCCAGTTGGAGCTAGTTTTGGTAATTGGACCACCCAGGCCCTTGCCTTCGGCTTCCTGCAGGTGGTGGGCCCACAGAAAATTCTTCATCATAAGAGTCTTCTGAATTGCTCTTAGACTGACCTGCCACCTAGGACCAATTTGCCTTAGGAAACCGTACCAGGGGAGAATTGCCCCCGACAACATAGCTCCTAGGATCACTCTGGCACGCGAACCCCTCCACCTCGATAAGGTGGCGATTCAAGGAGGGGGAAACTAAACATGTTATGTTTTATTGTCTTTCAATGTCTTAAAGTTTTTTTTTTTAAACCCAACATCAATAAACAGCTTTAGGTCATTTTTTAAATCATGGTAAACAATTTTTTTCTAGTCATCTGCATCATTTTGATCTTTGTCATCTTCCTGTGCAGTGTTGTTGCTGCTTTCACCAGTGCCACTTCCATCAACTGTTGGCTGATTCTCTCATGTTAACAGTCTGCAAAGCTGTAAACATTTCGCTACGCAGCTGCATTTTGGTGCTGTGCATGTACATGTAGTCCTTGAGCTATCAATCATGGTCTATCCTCAGGCATTGAGAAAACCCATAACAGTCTGAATAAGTTAGCTTAGACGTGCTACACCACAATAAGATTTTTTCTTTCAAAATTCACTTTCTGCACTTTCTATATAATAGTAGTATTTCCATAATATAGGCACACATGATTTGAAACAATGCCTTGAAATAATGTCTTTTTCTTGTCTGTGCATATTAAACCCAATTTATTCAAATTGCACAGCTCAAAAAGTTAAAGGAACACTTTGAAAACCCTTCAGATCTCAAGAGGGAAAATAGTCCAGCTATGTCTAGAGTCTACTAATGTGTTAGGAACAAAAGGATGTCACATCATTTTATAGAACTGAAAATGATCAATCCACAATGGGCTGAATTCAAAGACACCCCAAAAGTCAAAGTGAAAAAAAAAATCATACATCAGATTAGTCCATTTTGATGAAATTTCATTGCATCAACTCAAAATTGTCTCCAGTAGTTTGCATGGCCCCCACTTATCAGTATGCATTCCTTAATAATGTCAGGGCAGGCTCCTAATGAGACAATGGATGGTGTCCTGGGGTATCTCCTCCCAGATCTGGACCAGATGCATCACTGAGCTCCGGGACAGTCTGAGGAGCAACCTGGTGATATCAGATGGACTGAAGCATAATGTCCCAGAGGTGTTCTAATGGATTTAAAGTGCAGAAAGTGAAGGTCAGGTGAGCGTGAGAGCCAATCCGTAGAACTGCCTGCATACTCTCACCACATGAGGCTGGGCATTGTCATACACCAGGAGAAAACCAGGACCCACTGCAGCAGCGTAGGGTCTTTGTCTGGCCTCTAGAAGTCTGTGTGTCCCTCCATGGATATGCCTTACCAGACCATCACTGGCCCAACACCAAAGTGGTCATGCTGAACAATGTTACAGGCAGCGTAACATTCTTCACAGCTTCTTCAGACCCTTTCACGTTTGTCACGTGTTCAGGATGAACCTGCTCTCATCTGTGAAAACCACAGGGCACCAGTGGTGGACCTGCCAGTTCTGCTGTACTATTGCAAATCCCAGTCGATCTCCACGGTGCCAGACAGTGAGCACAGGGCCCACTAGAGGGCGTTTGGCCCTCAGGTCACCCACATAAAGTCTGTTTCTGATTGTTTGGTCAGAGACATTCACACCCGTGGTCTGCAGGAGGTGATGTAGGGCTGTGGCAGAGCTCATCCTGATCCTTCTTGTGTAAAGAAGCAGATACCAGTGCTGCCGATGGTTTTAGGACTTTCTGCGGCCCTGTCCAGCTCCCCTAGAGTAACTGTCTGTCTCCTGGAATTTCCTTCATGGTCTTGACATTGTGCTGGGAGACACATCAAACCTTCTGGTAATGGTACATATTGATGTGCCATCCTGGAGGATTTGGACTGCCTGTTCAACCTCTGTACGGTTCAGGTATCACCTCAAGCTACCAGTAGTGACACTGACACTGGCCAAATGCAAAACTAGTGAAAAACAGTCAGAAAAGATGAATAGGGAAAAAATGTCAATGTCCTCCACTTGTAAAACCATTGCTGTTTTGGGGGTCATCTCACTGTTGCCCCTCTAGTGCACCTGTTGTTAATTTCATTAATAACAAAGCCGCTTAAATTGATTAAAAAACCCCCTGCTTCTTAACTCACCAGATCAATAACCTTGCTGCCTTGATGCTATACTCTGATTAAAAAGTGTTCATTTAATTTTTTTGAGAAGTTTAATACGAATCGTTTTGATATTCAGTATCTATTGCTTCTAATCTCCATGTTGATGTGAATGATAATAGATTGTAAATGGTGTTTCACTTTCAGATGTACAGTGGAATTTGTACATGTGTGTCAGGTTTTGCCAGATAAAATGGCCTGAGGATTAAGGGAACCTCACAAAAAAGATCCACTGATCCACAGATCCATTGCTGTTAAGTCACAGTTTCCACTGTAATTGTATTGCAGTGTTTCTTTTTCTAAAAAAGTAATACTGTAATACCATCATATTTTTGAAAAAAAAATTAAAAAATACTCAACACAGAAACCAGCATGTGCAGAGGTCCATACAAGTAAGTTCATCTCTCATCAGTTCACCATTCTTTTTACAAACATTATTTTTTTTAAATCAAATCCCAATGAATGCAAAAGAAATTAATTTTTAATAAAAGTAATACTGAAATACAATTACAGTGGAAACAGTGACGTAAGAAAAGTCATGGATCTGTGGAAAAATGTCCTGTTTTCTGAAGTTCCCTTAATTCTTAGGTCATTTTCTGTGGCAAAACCTGTAAGTACAGAACCTGTAATTGAGACTTCAGTGAAGCAAAAATTACTGTCTATAACGTGCAGGGTGTCTAATTTCCAAGGTTACAAGTGCCACTGTCCATGTGAAACAGAAATACCATTTGCAGTCTATTAGATGCATGTGTTGATGCCAAGTCATTCACAACAACATGGAGATTGGAAGCAATGAATACCTCTGAATATCAAAATGATTTATAATAGTTTTGTTAAATAGGTTTTAAGATGCACAGACAAGAAAAAGACGTCTCATAATAGTCATTTCAAGGCATTGCTTCAAATCACGTGTGTATATACAGAAAGCACATAATGTGAATTTTGGGAAAAACTTCATGGTGGTATAGCATGTCTAAGCTACATTGTTCAGACTGCTGAACGATGTAGTCTAATGTAGTGCTGAACAATGGTCTGTCTAAATGGCTATAGCTTTCAAACAAACCTTGGCCACCTTGAATGGTACTGACCGTGACCCCTGGTTCACAGAGTCAAAAGATTATGTGGATTATTTGCTCACTTTTCTGTTAGGGTTTATGTGTTTTATGGAATATTTAGTGAATTTTTACACACTTTTTTGCTTATTTTATTCATTCTGTGAATATTTAAGTGCATATGTTATATACAAGTGCTCAGAGTGCAGTGTGATTGAAAATATGCTTCTCGTTCCAAGTTTCTTTATAATTGTTATTGAAATTTTTGTTCATTTTATGTTCATTGCTGTTTATTTTGTGGATTCTGTTCATTTTATTTATGTAGAAAATTTTCATTTTGTTTATTTTTGTTTATTTGTCTTTTCATTCCGTTAATATTTTCTTCAGTTTGGTCTATTGCTGTTAATTTTGTGGACCATATTGTTCATTTTTGTTCAAATAATTGATGTTTTCATCATTATTTCTTTAATTTGTTTAATGCTGTAGCTTATTTTGCTCTTTTTTATTAATGTGTTCATCTTTCATTTTGTGGACTATTTATATCACTGTTGCTAACTAGTATTTTTTTCCATTTGCTCAATTAATTTTCTCTCCTTCATAAATGCAGCAAAGTTAGAGTGATTCATCAGAAAATAAAGTGTCACTTTAGGTCCCATTCTCAAAGGGCAGACTGTGACAATGCAGCTTAAATTTGGTTGTTAAAAAGAAAATTATGTTGTTGTGTGTTTTATAAAATATAAAATTGTTCATTTAGTTTTTTTTTTAGGAAGGTCAATATTCAGATCAACAGACTTTTGCAGGCGTTTGTGTATGTGCAGGTTATGAGGCACTAGAGGGCAGTGTTGGTTTGTCTTGATCTGCAGACTGATGGTTGTGAAAGAGCTTTAATTACTGTATGTCTGGCCTTGAGAACATAATGATACTGTGTGACAAGTGTTACAAAAGACAACAATAATAACAAGCCCTGTGAATGAAACTCAAATAATCCTGTTTATCATCATCTCTACTATCAAACCACACTTTGTTCTTCAGTGTTTTTTCTTTATTTTTAGAATTATGTGACTGAAGACATCCAAACTGTAAAAGAATATACATGGAATTATGTAGTAAACAAAACAGTGTTAAACAACCTAGAACACATTTTTTTAGATATAAAGTAGCCATGTTAAGCCTTGATTACAACTTTACATTCTCTCAACAGATTCATGTGGTACAGTTTGAACAGTTTTCAGCTCACAGATGTGTCTTGTCAGGGAGGAATTTCTGTTATTTCTAGACCATCAGTTGCCTTTTGCAGAGGAAGGCTGAGTACATAGTCAATAGCCCTGTTAGTGCTACTACAACTACTGCACAAATCCTTTTAGTCACCTGGAATGGTTTTGAAATGGTGTGCATTGTCAAGAGTTAATTTATGCAATTTCTTAATTTACACTCTCTTAGGTGCTGTAAACTGGTGGTTTCTGAGGCTGGTGGTTTGAATACCAGCAGAGGTTGCTTTTTGTTTTAATTTCCTGGGATGGTCCTCATGAATTCATTTGTTAAAGTAATGACAAAGTGTCTTTTCTCTTAACTGCTTTTTGCCATAATATGAACTGTAGGAGTACTAACAGAGCACCTGACCCCACTCTTCCTCTGCACAAGACAACAGAGGGTCTATAAAAACTTCCCAGTGACTACTTGATATGTATGATACAGTAGGAAAATACCACGAATGCGCAAATCTGTCATCAAAGCTAAATGTGGCTGCTTTGGACAATCTAGAATATAAAACATGGTCTGCGTTATTCAACACTGTTTTTATGTGCTAAATAATTCCATAAATATTCTTTCACAGTTTGAAAGTCTTCAATATTAATTTACAGTGCTGACAATAGTAAAAATAAAGAAAAAACTCTGGAGAAGGTGTGTCCAAACCTTTGAATGGTAGTGTCTAAAAAACAATTTATCACTCTTTCATTTCATCTGGTGTCTACCTTGTTTCACATGTACAGTATCAGGATGTATTCCACTGGTTTCTGTTGAATTGTTTTCCTTTAAATAATATCCAGCCGTTAGCTTAGTTTATTACATAACTCAGAACATATTATTACACAAGAACACTGCACCAGTTGCCATCATTCAGTACCCGCTGTAGAAAGACTCCACTTCTATTTATTCCATCAGCTACCTTCAGGCTTTTTACAGTTAGTGTATTTTTTTTACACTGCATTCCAATGTGTATGAATAAGTCGACAGAATGTAACACATGAATGAAGTCATATCTGGGTGTAGATATCCTTCTGTGTGGACAAAAGTTTCATGCCCAAGCACTGAGTGGTACCGATGCCCTTTTGTTTTTGCTCGGATTCATATTATTTCAGTTTTATAAGCTCTTTTTTAAGGGTTTAAGCAGTTTTATCATGGTGTGGATGGGAAGAGAAATGGAGTAGGAGTCAGCTTGAAGGAGGAATGTTCTAGAAGTGAAAAGAGTGTCAGACAGAGTGATGAGTCTCAAGTTAGAAATTGAAGGCGTGATG
>JAQQAE010012658.1:0-13075 GCA_029823295.1 Pseudamia nigra | reverse complement strand
TACTAAAATGATCCGCGCTAAAGGTGTGAAACGCGCCCAGGCGCGGAACGAACTGCCAGTGTGAGTACACCCTAAGTCCTGCCCCTTCTGGTTTTGAGACCCAAGTTCCTTATAACGCCTGATATTTTTCTAATCTAAATCATGCTACCATTTACTGTAGACTTTGCGGATTTTGTGGGTGTTTTATCCACATGAAACCAGTGTTTTGGGAGCTTGAATATGCTCATTTTTTAAACCTAGTCCCAGAGTGAACAAATCTCAGGACAGCATCCTTGTATTTCCATGGTCACAACCCATACACATCTTTTCTGAGGTGATGACACCATAATCCCACCTCTCCCTTAACCCGCATGTGCTAAACCCCTTCAACAACAGCAACAATGGTGGATTAAAATGTTGAGTTTATGCCACAGAAAATACTGAGCTTGTACAGAATTATAAAAACCGTAGTCCAGTCCAGTAAGTACAGTCGTTGCAGTGTCAACTCTCCACATCCGTTCAGAGCTGTTGTCTGTGCAGCACAACATGAACAAAGAAATTCAAAGAAAAGACAAGAAGAAAACATAACTAAACCGAAAGGGTGCAGTTAAATTCAAAATTCAAACAATTCAAAGCACCACAACAACATAAATAAATAAATGAACAATCCACAGAAAACATTATCCTAAATATTTATAAATGATGTCATTTTTATACCAACATTTAATCAGTTTAAGTGTACTACACATTTTAAATTATATCTGGACAGAAAAAACATGATGTTTTGCATGTGTTCTAGATTTTGGTTTTAAAAAATATAATTATCTCTTAAGCTGTATTTGCTGTTCCTGGTTTAATAGTGCATTTCATTTACATCCAAACTCAGAGGTCAGAACTGAGAGTGACGTAAACTGAGCTGATTGCACTCCAGCTGCGTGGTCAGAAAAACATGACATGCATGTTGGAATTCGGAATATAGACAACTTCCAAACAAATATGCCCTCTACGTGATAGCTGTACATGGTATTTTGCACATACAAACAGTGTGGTAATATCAGTGGATAAAAAATGAACAGTGTATGACCAATGCAATATAAAACAAATAGAACTGAAATTAGTGGCACTGAATCAGAATCAGAAATACTTTATTAATCCCAGAAGAACAGGAGGAGCCTGTATGGGACCAAAAAGGACTCACATAAGCCACACAGTCAGTAAAGTTGTGTACAGATGTATCTGCGCCTCAGCCTGTTTCAGAGCTGTGAGGGTGAGCGCAGACCAGCGGGGGAGTGGGGAGGGAGGACAAACACGCTCCGGCTCAGCTCAAGCCAAAATAGCCCTAGTGTGAGTACACACCCAGTCATAAAATGAAGGATAAAATAGCTAAAAGTCAGATATCCACAGATAATTGGCACTTCAAAGACTTTATGACCTTCATTGACTCAGAATTTACAACAGGGCTCTGACCATATTTTCATTTGTTCAATCACACCTGCTGTTCTTCTATCTATACCTGCAGACCTTAATTCACTCTTTCAGAGCTCTTATTTTAAGGCTGTGTGGAGTCTCTCCCGTTGTGATGAGGGGGCTCCAACACAGGAATGTGTAGATAGGCGAACCCTGTAATATAGGTCTTAGGCATGTATTTACATGCCAGGCTTTGTTCTAACTGCGCGTCATGTGTTGCAGTTTCTCTTTAGCGGGCAGATGCAAGCTGACTAATCTCACTGTTTTTGTCTCCATCTGAGCCCGTGTGGGGGTGACACTGCAGCGCTGTGCTCAGGGGTTCAATGCAACAGATGGCCACCAATCCAAGGTGTAAATAAGGTAAAGGACAGGAAGTTTGGTCACACAGTGTGAGACTTGACTTCCTTCTTAGTGTAAACGTGTAATCTGACCTCCTGACCCCCATCCCCCTCTTTTCCTCTATCTCCTGCACATACGCTGCCGCTGCTGTTAATCTACCTGTTGTTTCACCTGCCCGGGACTCGGGTTTCCTCTGCAAACCCACTCCACATTATTCATGGAAAGTAAGAGTAGTAAAAGTAGGTTAACTGTAATCTCAAATTGCTACCTGTCGAGATTACATTGATTTGTTTTATTTTTTTTCATTTACACAGACATATGTTCCTGTTTGGAACTTCATAAACTCTGGGTGATCTGTTTCCTTTTGGTCATTTTCTTGATTATTTAATTTCATTATTCAGAGATTCGTTTTTGCTTATTTCATTGTTCATGTTATTGATTTTGTCCACTTCATTTGGTTATTTTGTTGTTTATTTTGTTCATTTCTTATTCAGATTTGCTCATTTTGTTAATTTGATGCTTTTCAGTTTACTAATTTTGTTTCATAGTGTTTCAAACAAAAAATGTACTTGATTATTTTGTTCATCATTGTTAATTTACTTGATCATTTTATTAACTTTGTGCTCAAACCATCTATCTTTTTATCAAATTTAACTCCTCTACTCATTGAGGCGTACTGTATATCCAAATGGAACTCAGTAGAAGTACATATTTTTTCATCAGAAATGTAACTGAGTAAGAGTAGAAATAACATATAAACCTACTGCTCAAGTACATGGAGAGCAGTAATACGATCCACCTCTGTTTCTATGTATCCCTTGACATTTGTTTGCCAAATGTACATTTTTCCTTGACAAGCATGCAAACAGGCCAAATCTGAGATCTCAATAATGCCTACAGTAATCACAATATTTTAGATCACATAAGATTACTTTTTCCCCAGGGGGTTGGGGGTCATCCCCTTCAATACGTATTTGTAAATTGTTCATTTGCCCATCAACCCCCTGTGAAAAACTAATATTATGTAATCTAAAACACTGTGATTACTGTAGGGATTATTTTAGGTTAGACATTACTTATTTTCTTCATTTTTGAACTTTTTTCTTGATTATTTGGTATATTTTTGCATGTATCATTTTATTGTGTTCATCATCATTTTTGTTCACTTTCTTGATTATTTCATTAAATTATACAAATTTTCTTGATAATTCTGTTCATTTCGTTGCTTATTGTCTTATTTTTTTGGCCTATTTACTATATTTTTACTTGCTTTGTTGCCTATTTTTGCTCATATTGTTTATTTTATTGGTTTCTTGATCATTTTTGTTCACTTTCTTCATTATTTTGTTGAATTTTGCTCATTCTGTTTACTATTTTGTTAGTTTCTCACCATCTTTCTGATAGTTTGTTTCACATTCGTAATTGTTTATATCCTTGAGTATTGTTTATTTGTACTCATTTTCTTAATTATACTGACCCCCTCCATTGTACTTACTACAAGTATTGGTGCGTATGAGCTTATCAAGGACCCTCTCCCAAATCTAACGTAATATTTTTAGTTGAATACTATTTCTGTTTATTCGCCCCACCACTGATCATAATACATCTCCACAATAAGGTGGATATGCTGCACTAAAGAGACATGTCAGTGTTTTACCTACAGCTGCATGACTCATTCAAATGTAATTGAAGATATGCAAGTTTGCATTTGTGTTTTTTTCCATATACTGCTCTATTTTCCTTAGTGCTGTTGTTTCCGTTGCGCATTGTTTACCAGATTAGGTGCGGTCTGCACGAGTTAAAAACCATACACTTGTTGAGTCAGTCTGGTCACTAACTTACCAGTGTCCCCGCTCCACGCTTTTGCAGCCACCATCTCATTGTACACGGCCACGGCACCCACCAGCAGGATCGTCCCGAACAGAACGTATTTGCCATTGCGCCGCAGTTTCTTCAAGGGGAAAAACGTCGCGATCATTATGGCTCCAGGTGGAGAAACTCTCCGGACCTATCCATGGGTCGGGTCACGACTTTCGACAGGAGAGGACCGAGCTTGTCCGTTCTCCACCCTGATAATGCCGATGGGTGCCCACTACCGGCGCCCTGGCTCGTCTCCCCGGTGCGCACGGCCCCCGGTGGCTCTCATCCCGCGAAAAATCTCAGCATGACCCGAGAAAGCCGGTAATCCAAACTGGACAGCGTGGATCCTGTGAAAGTTTGAAGAGGTTTCCAGTGTCCGCTCAGAGTGGAGTGAAGCTGCAGCGCAGCCGACCTGTGCTCCCCTGAGCCCCGCTGAAGAGCACGGCGCAAACAAGGAACTTCACAGTGAAATTTCACACCAACCTCACGCAGGCACGCGCACACACACACACACACACACACACACATGCAGACACGCACACAAAGAGAGAGACTGACGCACGCACGTACACACCGAGACGTTTCCTGAACTGCCTTCAAAATAAGATGACCTTTCCCCAAAGAGACATGTTGCCTTTCAATAATAATTTATATGGAACCCAATTTCCATTACTGAAATGAATAAATGCTGTTCCTGTTTTCCATAAACATAACCAAAAAATTAAGAAAACCATTTCAAAATTAGAGGAAGTAATCAACAAATTGGACACAATAATCAATGAAATCAACGATAATAAGACATGATGGAAAAGATCAAGAAAAGTAATAATAAACACAAAAGTAAAGAAAAACTGACAAAGTAAAACAGAAATTAATCCATAAAATGAACATAAATGAACAAAACAATCAGGAAAATGAATACAAATGAACAAATTACTAAGTTACACAGTAACCAAAAAAAATGAATCAAAATGAGCAAAACAATCAACAAAAAGAATGAAAATAACTATAACAAAAAAAGCCTAAGATCAAATGGGCGTTTAATTTTGAAATCCCACAACGGAAACGTCGCAGTGTCGTGTCGCTAACTTGTCTCACTCTGCCTCCCCAAGGGCAGCGATGAGCGCTCACCTTTTATCTTTAGATTTAATCGTAACAGGAACGCACAGGAATACTAGAACTTAGTTCCGGTTGTCATTTTTCATACCAGCATGTAGGAGTCATCAAAGTATCGCTTTAGCAAGCAGATGGTAACTGAGAGCACTTAAATGTACAGTGGTACTCCGGCTAACGAATTTAATCCGTTGCAGCGTCACGTCCATTGGCCAAATAATAGTTAGCTGGTGCCTGTTTTTCCATAGGAATGCATGTAAAACTAATTAATCGGTTCTGGACCCACGAAAACTCCCATATAAAGTATGTCTTACACACCCGGCACATTTATTCATTATTATTATTATTTGAAAAGGAAGTTATGTTAATTATCTGAAACGGAATGCATAAAATTTGTTCTAAAAATGATTTATAACGCATTTTTACCTTGGCTTATAACTTGGCAGTGATGAATTTCCTCTTGCAGCATGTCAGTGGACACTGGGTCTATGTCTGCTGGGTGTTTTTCGGTTTGCACTGTTTACACAGCTGTGTTGTTAGCAAGCGTGTATATGGCTACTGTTGTTAGCTACAGTTAACAACACAGCTCCGACTGTGTTGTTAGCCGGCTCCAGAGTGTTATTAGCTCCGGTTAACAACACAGCTGCACCATTAACCGGAGCTAATAAGACTCTGGAGCTGGCTAACAACATAGCCAGAGCTAACACCACAATGCTGGACCCAGAAGCTCCAGGCCACAGCACTGTTAAGTAACAGCTCTGTAGCAGAGACATTGCGCTAATCACGGTTAGCATTTGGCCTATTACATCCCGCGGCAGCTTTCACATTATTGTGTTGACTGTTCATATCCGGGCAATAGTTAACTTCCGGGTCTATCTCTTGCGTTACCCAAATATTTCCCATTAGCCATAACAAATTTTTGGCCAATTTTTTCTTTGTTACCCGGACTTTTTGTTACCAGAAGCATACGTTAGCCGGAGCACCACTGTATTACTATTGGTTATTGTGTTACACAGCTTTTTGTAATGGCACTTGTGCTGATTGTTGGTCTATTTTCATTTTCTTGATTATTTGTTCATTTATGTTGATTGTTGTGGGATTTAGTGAATTTTGATTTAGTGCTTGTCTTTGGTCATTTTGACAACGTATGCTGTCGTTCGCAACAGCCTATCGAAATTAACAAAATAAGTTGCAATGGACTGCTTCACTCATATTAAGTTATTTTTGTTGCTTGTTTCGTTTCATTCACTTGCGTGTTTATTTTTTCCTAAGTATTTTTGCTCATTTTGCTGCTTATTTTCTCATTTTGTTTATTTTATTGTTTTCTTGATCATTGTTTGTTTTTGTTCCGAAACTTCTTCAGTTCTGAAGAAGCTTCCTGGATAAGTAGCGAAACGTCTTCAAAGCAAATTTCCAGTCCAGTCGACAGAAGGAAAACCACACGCCTTGATACCATGACCTGGATGACTGAGAATCTTCATCGACATTCATTTTTGTTCACTTTCTTATTTTGTTACAGACTATTTTGTTTGTTTTTCCTCATTTTTCTGTTTATTTGGGTTAGTTTTTATCAAACTAACTCAAATAAACTTCTTGATCATGTTGTTCATTTTTGCACATTATCTTGGTTACTTTCTTCATTTTTGTTCATATTTCTTGAGAATTATTTTCATATTTTAGGATTTTCTCTTGATTTTCGGAGGCCTTTGTAACTCGGCCATATGCTCAGATTTCACCGTGAGGTATTGTAACCACCCACTTTTCAACAGAAAATACTCTGATTGGTTAAACTGCAGGCCATTTCCAAAGTGACCACATGTCAGATTGGTCCTGTAGATGCAGCAGCCAATATTTTTGTCAAAATAGTAAACATAAAACATCCTAAATGGGCTTAATTGATCTTTCCCTGACTCTTCTTTTTCCCTGTTTTAATAATTTCCAGACAGCAGACAAAGAATCTTAATCGTCAGTCATAATGAGCAGGTTCACGGTCCAGTAATTGATTAATGTGTTAGATAATGTGATGAGTTTTTTTTTTTTTTTAGCGCTGAATGTGAATAAAACCAAAGAGATGTTTATTGATTTTAGAAATAAATCTATTTCTCTTGCTCTGGCTGTTAAAACACAGAGGCTGTGTCTTCTGCAATGTTCTGGAAGACAAGCCAGAACATTGAGTTTATTGACGAAAGGGCAAACCAGAGATTTTTCTTAAGGAAGCATTTGAACTTGTTTTCCCTGTTGAAAATGTTCTATATGTTCTTGCATTGAGTCAGAATGATCTTTTCTGTGACCTGGTGGTTTGGAAACCTCAGTGTGAAAATTGGACATGTCTGAGAAAGTCACTGGACTGCTGATTTTAGTTGCCTGTACCAGGTCAAAACTTAGAAAGGTTTGGTCATAATACCTGATTCTTTGCATCTTTTGAAACGTGAGTTTATTCTGCTCACATCAAAGGGAAGGTTCTGTCTTCATAGAGCTAATGTATAAGAAAAACTGGAGCCAATGTCCCACTGGTGAACCCTCACAGCAGACTGATCTTATGACTGTATGAGTGTGTCCAGCACTGTGGAAACAAACAGAAGCTTTGTTGAATCTATTCAGGTTCTTCTGCTGATATATTCCAGATTTTCATAAGAAATTTTGATTTATTGGCTGGATAAATATATATGTATATACTATATATTTTGGATGATATAAGATAATCCTAAAGCAGAAAGAGCCCAAAAACAGTACAATTCAAGATTTCTTTTTAAAACTATCAACAATTTGATAATCCCTGCTCCAGCAAATGTTTGTGCCATAATGCTATTAGATTAAATTACAATGTCTTTGTTAGTATTGTTGTCTTTGTTATTGCCAGAGGTGGGTAGTACTCATGTTACATATAGGCTACTTGAGTCTTTGTTGTTGTTTTTTTGCTTACTTTTTTTGTTCAAAAATATTTCACAGGTGTTATTTTGAAAATACTTTTTACATTTATGATGACATAAAATGTACTTCTACTTATTTACATTTGTCCACACAGCTCAGTGAGGAGTCATTTCTACACTGACTTTGTTTTTACAGACTGCGTTTGAGCCGAGTGATGATAAACAATAATCAGATTACGACCTGATACTGTGTGAACACAGTAGAAATCACCAAAAATGAACTGAATAATCATATAAAATGATAAAAAACTAACAAAATAACCCGCAAAACTGAACAAGTAAAAAAAAAAGAGTGTCAAAATTTGGAAAATTAATGAAAATACTCAAGTAAATAAAAATTATAAGCAAAATGATTACGTAAATTCACAAAAATGAACATTATGACCCAGAAAATTGAACAAAAAAATCTGTAAAATCAACAACAAAATGAGCAAAAGTGAGCAAAATAATCAAAAAATGAACAAAACAGTAAACAAATCTTGCAATCGACAAATACTGTGTTACGTTTTTTTCTGTGTTTGCCAGTAATCAATGTTAGACAGCATGTATTTGGACATTTTCCTGGTTCTGCATCTGGAACTTTATTAACAATTAATGTACGCTTTAAATTGTTCTTATCTGTAGGATATATTATGTGCTCAACTACAATATGTGAGGCTGTAATAAATTCCATGTTAGTTCATCAATATTTGAGTCATTTTTAAAGAGATACTATATTACTCTTACTCAAGAATTTATTTTTTGTGTATTGTATGTATGTGAGAGGTCACCCTTTTGCCTTCAGAACTGCCTTAATTCTTTGTGGAATAAGTTGAACAAGGTACTGGAAATATTCGTTCGAGATTTTGGTTCAGATTGACATAACAGAATCACACAGTTGCTGCAGATTTGTCACAAAATGGATGGTTCTGTTATGTGTTGTGCTTATGAGCTGTTATTCATCGCCCTGAATCAATAATATTACAAGGTGTGGGACAGGACAATCTTTTTGGTCTGAGACATTTAAGTGTGCAGATTATGTGGCAAATGTGTCTAAACCTGGGCAGTAAAAACAGATTTATCATTTAGATATGATTAAAAAAAAAAAAACAGAAATGTACCTGATCCAGATGCAGGAGGATTTAGGTGCAGTTAAATCCACAAAATCTCCTATATTCGGATCATGACGAAACTGCACAATCTGATATTGCAGTTTTATTGGGTGTAAACAGTCAAGACATTCACGAGTATAAACTGGTTTTCATGAAGAAAATACGCTGGGTTACGCCAAATAAATACATCAAAACCGTTTGTGTCAGAGACACGAGATCTGGACTGAAGCTGTTGTTTTTGCACGTATTAAAGCAGCATATAAAATGTTCGAAGAGCTTTTAAGACCTAGTGCATCACGACTATAGAACCAATATGTCGCGCTTCATTTTGCCTGTTTTACCTACAGCTGCATGACTCCTTTATTTTTAGGAGTCATTTAATTTAAGCCGTTACACGTTTCCTTCTTTTTGATATCTTTTATTTGCAGTTAAACAGTGTAAGTAAAGGAAATAAATTATAATAGGGACATTTATTGAGTCAGAGAAGTGTCCATTGCCGTGAACTTACTGGTGTGAAAGCGCCCGGCTTTTAGCTCACCCATCCTCTGGTAGATGACCACGATAAACAACACCAGAATTGACCCGCACACAAAATGTTTGCTCTGGCGCCGAACGCTCTTGAGAGGGAAAAACTTTCTGATCATTGTGGCTTCCGTGACAAAAACTCTGTATCCGTAGTTTTGACAGGACATGCCTGTCCTGGATCACATCTATATTATGCACCGTATATATGTGCATAGTGACGCTGCCCATTGGTTTCTGAACTGTCGTCCTGTGGCCAATCACCTTGCGACTTCCTGGTTACCACGTTGCAGCCACGAGCCAGAAAGTGTCATCTTTGGGCAAATAAGGCGGATCTATAATATCTTAAATCCCGCCCCATATGATTGGGCTCCATGAGACATAATCAGTCAAAAGATTGGACACCGTTTCCTTGTATGGTTTATTTTTGTTATTTGAACATTGTACATTAATACCCAATACATCCAAACTGACAGAACGTATAGAATCATGTAGTAAACAAAACAGTGTTAAATAACCAGAACATATTTTTAGATTGACTATATTTAGCTTTTGTAACAGCTTTGCACACTCATGACATTCTCTTTTTTACATTCATAACAGGAACAGGTGAGTTAATTTGTGCCATTTCTTGTCTTCTGAATGTCCTTCAGACCATCAGTTGTCCTGTCTGTGAAGATTCTCAGTCGTCCAGGTCACGGTATCCAAGGCGTGTGGTTTCCCTTCTGTCGACTGGGCTGGAAATTTGGTTTGAAGACGTTTCACTACCAGGAAGCTTCTTCAGTTCTCAACTGAAGAAGCTTCCTGGATAGGTAGTGAAACATCAGTTGTCTTGTGCAGAGAAAGGGTGGCTACAGAATCTGCAGCCCGATTAACACAACTACAACAATTGTACAAATCCATATTATGACAAGAATAATACTTCATAACATCATCATTACTTAAACAAATGGTTTTCAGTCAATCTGAAAAATCTTAAGAATGTGTCCCAAGAGCAGTCACTAAAACCATCAAATGCTGTGATGACAGTGACTCTCATGACTGATTTTCCACCCCAGGAATGAACGCCCAAGAGCTACCTCTACTGAAGATACGTTGGAATTACCCGCCCCAGAAACTGAGGACAGTCCTCATGACAGCCTGTGGAGAAACTGCTCTTGGAGACACATTCAGCTCTTGAGAGTTTTCAGATTGATTGTAATAGTAATGATAGATTGTCTCTCTTAGCTGTTTCTTGTAATAATATGGATTGTACAGTAGTTGTAGTAGCACTAACAGGGCCATTGACTCTTTAGCCACCTTTAATCTGCACAAGAGAACTGCTGGTTAAAAGTACATTAAGAATATGCACCATGACACAAATGAACTCTTCCAAAGGCATGCCTGTAAATTGAAAACCATTCTGGGTGACTTCCTCGTGAATTTGACTGGAAGTGTACTTCTAGAAAAACATGTATTACACTGTGTGACAACATACAAATATATTTTCAGGATGTCATCTGGATTGTGCCCCTAATCAAAAAATATTTGCCAATTTAAAAGTCTTATTTTGTTGCACTTAAATGTCACATACTTTGAAAATCCATTTTTAAGGTTTTGAGGTTTATACACTGTAAACTGATGTAAAATGTTAAAAAAACATGAAAATATGAAGTTGTTCAGTACTGTGAGTCCTGAGAAATAATATGAAGAGAAAGAACAAGTCACTTAAATTTTCAATCAAGCTAAAGTGCATTAGTCCCATCCCCATGAGGAGCCAGCAGAATTGTACATTTTAAAACAGAAGGTGCAACCAACCATATCCATCTAAAATTTGCTCCATCAAACCAACCGAGTGGCGTCATCAGATACCATTAGTCAAGATAGCAACCCCTGCTGGTGACAGTGAAACAGAATAATTGTCCTGATAATCGAAGTGATGACAAACTTTTATTACACTGTCAAATATTAGCTAAGAACCTAATAAAAATAAACCACAGCAGCAGCATTAATTGTGTCCTGTGCTCTCAAAGTGAATTCTAATCAGATGTGGAGTCACTTTGCCTTAGTATGGCAGTGTACCCTAAAATATAACTTCAACAGACCTGCAATGTATAGTTCAACACCTCCTGGTCAGATGTTTGCCTTCTCCTCTTAGGGTCAGAGTTGTTTGCTTCATTCTTACATTATTGAGATAACCTTCTCTGTATCCGAGCTGCATCTGGATACAGACACAATGAGAGAATGGGGAGCATCATCTGGCGTTGCTGTCCATCACCAGAGTGACTAAACACTCTATCTGTAAAATGACACCAGTGTCCTTCTGAAAGAGCTGTAGGATCAGATCAGTGCGTGCAAAGACTGATCTCCAGATTTCTGCAGGGACACATGGCTCAAATCATTCAATTACAGTGTTTTACATGTAGATCAGAGCATTATAGTTCTATAATAGAATATATACAGACAAGAAAATAGGTTTCATTTCAACCTGGGGGTGGGGGTATTTTTTTTTTTTACAAATTGTTAATGCATCAACTTCTGTGATTTCTGCACAACTTTATGAAGGGAACAAAGCATATACAATGTTTATACTATTTAAATGTAGAAAATGGATGGATGGATTCTAAAGGTGTTTAAGAAGGAACACAGACTGTCACAACATCTAATCCAAATGACCAAAAGTATTCAACTAACAAAATGAACAAAAATGATGGAAATAAAAGAAATGAATAAGCTAAGCAATAAATATCTAGAAAATGAACCAAAATAAACAAATTATGAAACAATAATCAAGAAAATGTACAATATATCCTAAAAATAACAAAGCAACCCACAAAATGAGAAAAAATGAACAGAAAATGAACAAAAACAAACTAAAAAATGTCAGTATTTACATAAGGAAAACCTGAAAGTTATACATGATGCATTCCCATCACATCTACATATGTAGCTTAGTGGTCAAAAAGCTGAACCATGAATATAAACTGCATCAATGAGGGATATGTACAAAAATTAATAGCAAGAGGCACAAACTGAATAAGAAATGGCAGAAGAGAATCCAAAACAAGCAAAAATAAATGTGCTAAATAATAACATTAAACATTAAAAACAGACTTCATATCTACTTTCTTTACTTTTTTGTGTTTTATTCCTTAAATGTAAAAAAAACAAAATGAAATAAATCAAAATTACAATGAAAAAAATAACAGTGAAGATCATTTGGTGTATTTTGATTCCATGTCAAATCAATACTAAGCAACTGAATCAATAAAAGCAATAAAACTGAACAGAACAGTATAAATATGATCAGAAATAAATAAAATAATCAAGAAAATGCACCAAACTGAACAGCAAAGGGAACAAAATCATCCCCAAAAGGAAACATGTAGCAAATTCTGAATATGAATACAACGATCAACTGTAAATGTAAATGGTAAGACGACGTAGGAAAAAAAGATTGAATGTAATCAGCAAAATTAACTAATGTACTGTAATCCACAAAATGTACAGAAATGAACAGAAGATGAACACAAATAATAAATGCTGGTAATGCAAATAAACTTACCGTATTTTCCGCACTACAAGGCGCTCCGGATAATAAGGCGCACCCTCAAAAAAATTATACATTTTTGGTTTTTTTCCATACATAAGGTGCACCGGATTATAAGGCGCATAGAATAGAAGTGACAGTAGTGGTTGCGGTTGCGTTATGCATCCACTAGATCAGGGGTCGGCAACCTTTGCGAGCAAAAGAGCCATTTTAGCGCCTCTCCCACTAAATATAATTTGCCTGGA
>JAQQAE010012657.1:0-13075 GCA_029823295.1 Pseudamia nigra | reverse complement strand
GGTACTAGTGGAAACGCTCCCAAAGCGAGCTGAGTCGAGCCGAGCCGAGCCGAGTAGGTACTAGTGGAAAAGCGCCAAAAATGTTCTACCACTCTTAAACCACAATATGAATAAAGCTGATAAAATAACTGATTTGGCCAAAAGCTTGGACACACCTTCTCCTTCAGTAGGTTTTCTTAATTTTTTATTATTTTCAATATTGTACATTAATACTGAAGACATGCAAACTGTGTATGTGCATGTATGGAATTACAGTACCAGGAATATTTTTCAAATCACAGGTGAGTTACATTTGTGCCATGTCTTGCCTTCTTAATGTGCTTCAGGTCATCAGTTGTCTTGTATAGTGGGTGTGAAGAGGCAATACTACAACTATCGAAAAAAATTCATATCATGTGATGGAACTGGCAGGGTAAGTCTAATAGAATTACCACTCTCAAAAACAAGGGACAGTCCTCATGAGACAGTTTTATTATAATGTTTGATGACTACACTTGGGCACACATTCATAGCTGAGAAGTAACAATGGATTACATTTTCTCTTTTTCTTTCCATAATCTAAATCTAAAATATGTACTGGGTTGACTCCTACTTGAATTGCCACCTTATCGTGGTGGAGGGATTTGCGTGCCTGAGTGATCCTAGGAGCAATGTTGTTGGGGGCAATTCGCTCCTGGTAGAGTCTCCCAAGGCAAATTGGTCCTAGGTGACAGGTCAAATTAAGAGCAATTCAGAAGATCCTTATGACTCTGCCTTCCTCTGGGCCCACCTCCTGCAAGAAGGGCCATAAGGGTCTGGTGCTGTGTGGTTTGGGTGTCAGCTGAAGGCCAGGGCCATGGGTGGTCCAATCCCTGGTTGCCAAAACTAGCTCCAACTAAGAGGAGGCCCTAGGGCAAACCAAGGGCACACAGGAGGGACTGTGTCTCTCGGCTAGCCTGGGAACGCCTGGGGGATCCCCGGAGGAGCTGGGGAGGTGGCTGGGGAGAAGGAAGTCTGGGCTTCTCTGCTTAGGCTGCTGCCCCCATGACCCTGATTAGGATATGTGGAAGATGATCGCTGGATAGATGTTCTGGGTTGTTTAACTTTTTTTTCAGTTTGATTGTCTTCATTATTAATGTACAATGTTGAAAATGATGAAAATTAAAAAAAAAAAACCATGAAGGAGAAGATGTGTCTAATTTTTGACAACTGTAACAAATATTCAGCCCAATGACTGAACTATCTCTATGAAAATACTGTGCCCATACTGGTTCAGTAAAAAAAAAAAAACAGTCTATAATTATGGCATCCCAACACTCAACAGATCATGTCAGTACAGCTCCTTGTTTCTTGGCATTCTTTTCTCATAACCACCCTGTGCTGCAAATCATTCAGTTTTAATGAATATCCCCTCTTTCACAGCACAGCACCATAAACACTGACACTGTCAATGCCTTCTCACAAACAAGCTGTTAAACCAATCAACAAAAAAAGTGCTAGATCAAAACAAAAAATATTAGACTATGATGATCAATCATCAAAAATCTATAATATAGAGCTTATGTAAGTGATAAATTGGAAAAAACTGCATTTTAATTGTGAATGTAAACAATCACTGTTGCCTTAAAGATGGGACAGTAAAGCTTTCATCGCAGAGCTGCTCCCTGTCACATGCACACAAAGTGCTCCTGCAGGTAACACAAATTAGAGGAGGGCATCAAGAATGCAACAGCTACAGGTTTTCACGTTGTTGTGACCTGTTCAGTTAACCCTCAGATCATACAACCTAAGGATAGAGATAATGAGTAGTGTGCTCAGTAGGACTCCTGTCCAGAAAACAATTTCCCACTGCAAAGTCTTAGCAAGTAGCTTGAATGTTCACAGAATGGCTTTTTTCAGCACCCTGTCAAATGCCTTCTAGGTCAGAAAAGAGCAGGTTTAGAATCAGAATCAGAAATCAGAATCAGAAAGGTTTAAAACAGTGAGATCATGCTGAATACTAGCACTGTGCAAAGCTAACCATAAATGAAAACCATCATCCAAACGTTCACCAGTTGCTTCTAAGAGGTGGCAGATAATTACAGCCTTGAGGTCTATGATTGTTTTAGTTAAAGATCAGTACTCTCCTCTTTCTCTGAGTTCCTAACAGACAGTTCTCCTTGAAGAAGACAATTGTGTGATCCAGATAATGGGACCTTGTTTCTGCTACAATCCTGAGTGTGTAAGAAATTGAGACAATGTTCTTTTGGGGGAACTGTGGAGTGACATTTTGATAATCCATGGGAAAGGTCATCTGGGGAGTGAGGATAGTGGACTGCAAAGACCGAGGCAATCGAGCCAGCGTCTTTCACTTCACTCCTACAGTTAAAAGCCCTGCAGTGATTCACTGCCAGGCTGGCTGCATCAAAAAGAAAATGAACAGAATATAAGCATTTGAGTTCATGTAATATCTTGCAACAACAACACAGAAGAAATATTATAATACCTACTTTCAAACAATGGCAATGTATTACAGAAGGATTTTCAGTGAGAGCAGAGACTCACTCAGATGTCTCAGAGCCCCAAGAGCTAGAGGGGATTATGTAAGTCACTCTGTATACTGGGTCACCAAGTCGTTTTGATATGCACTACTACGGAAATACTGTAGGCTCGTTACAGAGATTCAAATTTCAGAGATTTTCATTGTACTGCACATGGCAGAGTCCTATCTTGATGACTGTTATGTAATTACCTTTTTAAACTGTTTTACTTAATTGTATCCCATTTCTGACTAGGGTATCCCACTTCTTAAAGAAAAAGCACATACACTTAAGCTGTAATCAGGGATATGAAAGATCAGCTCATATACAATGTGTGGTTACAACACGGTTAAAAAAAATAGCTGCTCCATTAACAGTGAACAATACTGGGACAATATGTAACAGAGTACCGTACTATAGCTATTTCTGACTCACAGCCGAACTTAACAAAACAACAATAAAACCCATGAGGGTCAGCGATAGTTAAACAGAGGATGGAGAGCATCAGCTTGTGAGCATCTTGAGATATCCCACTGCCATAGTTAAAGTTCAGATTCAGCCAACTTTATACATCCCAAGATGGCCACCTCATCCAGAGCATAGCCACTGTCAAAGGCAGCAGATAAATAAGAAAC
Organism: Pseudamia nigra; assembly: GCA_029823295.1. Lineage (NCBI taxonomy): Eukaryota > Metazoa > Chordata > Actinopteri > Kurtiformes > Apogonidae > Pseudamia > Pseudamia nigra. The sequence goes on along the minus strand of JAQQAE010012657.1, from coordinate 9,942 downwards.
AACAAGCACGGGTTAAAAAAATAAAGGATTTTATTGATGCCTGCCTAAATAAATGAATAATTGAGATGGTACAATGACTGCAGTCATCTCTTACATGTCCCATACTGTGAAAATCAACAATTTTGTGATTCATATAAACAGTGGTATAAAATACATGAAAATTTTAACTTCTTCAGTGCTATCAGTTCTGAGATATCCACATAACAAGATGGACAACAGACAAACCAAGCCACTCAGAATTTTTGTGATTTCTGACATTACAAGTCATAACCAATCCTGTTCAAGCTAAAGTGCAATAGTCCAACCCCCACAAGCCAGTAAAATTCAAAATTTTAAAGCATCACAAGTTACAATCAATCATATCCAAGCTAAATTTAGCCCTGCCCCCATTCTGGATGTATATATTTTTTAGAAAATTATCAATGAAAACTACATTCTTTGTGTTTACAGTAGCTTTGTGTGAAAATATGATCCCAGGGCAGATTGGAATTGACCTGCAGTTCAACCAGAGTATATTCTGTTGAAAAGTGGCTGGTTACAATACCTCTTAGAGGAAACAGTTACCAAAGAGGCCTTCAAAAACAACAAATCAACACCATTTATATTAGCATCACATATCAGAAGTCCTTAATAGATATATACAAAACAGCTACATTCTTATGTTAAAATATATAGCCTTTAAAATGACTACTGTCTGCATGAAAGAATGGATTTGACAACATTGACATTTCACTCCAGAAATCACTTTTAAAGTTAAGCAGAATGATTCCATTTCAAGTTTGGGGTGAATTTTCCCTTGCAAAAGACCTCTACTCATTCAATGAATCTGTCCTTTCACGGAACAGCTTTTGTTAGACTACTCTACAATGTAGAAGGAGACAGAATACATTATTGATGTGCGTGGGTTGGTTGTATAAAAAAAAATCTGAGCAAGCCTAGACGAACGCTCATTTGGACTTCAGGGCCCTTGCACAATCATGCACGATTAAACGTGTTAATAAAGGCTGCTACTGTTGGAACAGGTAGGAATTTTGGCTGCGGCACATGATGGATCCATTGTGTCCGTGGAAGTGTCGTATTACTCCCTCAGCTGAACAAAACCCAGCTTGTTCCAGAACACAGAGCGCACCAATGATTAAGCTTCAACTAACACGGTGACTCTAAAAACTATATGGTCAATACTATCTCTTATGGTCCTGCGTAATTTTGCGTTTTGCTTAAGGTCTTTTAAGAAGTCTCCATTTGTTATTATGAGGTCAGTCCTAAAAGGGATGTTTCGGAAAACACACCTGCTAACAAACTGCTACATGAAGCAACCGCGTGGATTTCAATTCAGACCCGATACGGAACAATACCGATTTCAAAATAAAACCTCAGCAAATGTAACAACGGTTAGTTTTTAGACTTTGTGTTAGAACACAAACATTTATTGCGCCACTGCTCAATATTTCTCATCGTGTGTTTTTAGACACCGACGTTAAGTCACACCTGAGAGGCGGAGCCGGGATCACGTGTAAATTTACTGGTTCTTATATTATTTTCGTTAATAGCGGAAGTCACGTCCTGATGATTTCCGTGAACTTGATGTTCTAGCATAGATGCTACTGACAGCTGTCATCCTGTGCTTTCACGAGTTTAACTTCAGTAATAATAGTTTTTACACGGAGACGAGAAGGAATTTTAACGTATCTAATTATTAAATTGTGGCCACTAAAATATGCTTTTAAAAAACAAATGCATGAACTGTGCTGAACCGGGCAACGTCCTCTGCGTACCAGGAAGAGACGCAAACACTGCATCTTCGTGTGACTAAACAGTTCGATTGCAATGTGCACATAAACACAGTCTGCAGTCGACTGATGTAAATAATTATCTGTCCACACGATAACGGAGTGGGACAACACACTGGACAACTTTTGTCTTGTGTCCGATGTTCGGCCTGTTCTCACATCGCTCCAGTGTTGCAAACACCCACCCCTCCTGCACCATTTCCGTGTTTTATACGGAATCATTTCCACAGAGTCGGTGCCACGTCAATTAAATACTGCTTTGTTGAATTTAATGCCAACAAGTCACGGTTTAACAGCAGCCAGTATTTAATGAACGAAAAACACTGTTGTCAAACACTGCGACATTGTTGCAGGAGAAAGAGAGCCGGTTAATAAGTAAAGGGTGCATGACGTGTCTAAATCAATGAGTCCAAGACAGCAGAAATATGATGTGGAAACAACACAACTCACCGAGGGCCACCTCGCAGGCTTTGCGCAGTTGGGAATGGTGAGCCTTTTTCACCTCCTTGTCGGCCAGGATCTTTTCCAAAGCTCGGGTTAGGAACATGTTTTTCGTCTTTTTGCCCTCAAACATGTCGCACGGGAATTTGGGGCGAGGTGTGCCTGGTCCCAAGGGGGGCTGCAGCCGCCTCGAATCGAGATGTATTCCTTTACAAACGTCAGCCGCAGAGCCCCTAACAGACAAACATAAATAAACACAGAAGGTGGGGTAAATCCCTCAGATTTCCATTAACAACCTGCCTCCTGCGCCATGTTGGAGAGAGGAAACGACGTCACGTTCGTTTTGCGAACGGCCGCAGGGAGAGAGAGGAGGGTAGGGGATCATCAGCCTCCTCCCCTTATGGACACCTATTAAGAAATAACACACGTCAACACCGGACACTCATACACCACACTACCCTACAAACTACTGTATATTAATGGAGGCTATGCTTATATTTGAAATATATAATAGCATATCTTCACCCTCTTAAAATAATTGCTTAAGTCATTTTTTTTTACAAAAATGATTTTATTATGCCTAAATCATCTCCTCAAGATGCTGGCCACCTTTGGTAATATTGCCTACATCCTCAGTTAATTAGATTGTGCCATTCTACCCCTTTAGAATGGCACTCATGCCTAAGAGTCTGACTTAGGCAGGTTCAGTTTTTTGTTTCCTGAAAAATCTGAATAAATGACTTAGGCAATTATTTTAAGAAGGTGTCGATATGTTAAGCCTTTGAGTGGTGAAATATATTTTAATGAACACTTCGACAATTTGTGCACATTCACTTGTACCTTTACAGCAGTGGTGTTGGCATATGACCCACATTTCCCACTGGTCACAAAGTCATGGTCCACCAGGCAAATGTATTATTTTATATTATATTGAGTATAGTTTGAACCAAATATACACATTTTTATCACTGCATTCAAATTTGAACCTCAAAATAGTTACAAAAATTTCCAAAACATGACAAAAAAATTCAGAAACTATACAAAAATTAAGAAAATAATGAAGTAAATAAACAAAGCAATCCACAAGATGAACAAAACCTGAACAAAATAATCAAGAAAATGAGTAAAAATTAACCAAATAATGAAGAAAATTAAGAAAAATTAACAAAAGTGCAAAATAACAAAATAAACAGAAATGGGAAAAAATGGGGGAAAAAAGCAATGTTACTCCCTTCAAGTTCAATCAAGGCTCAAAATCATTCTTTGGTTTTGAACAGACGTTTATTGTTGGACAGAGTCTTCAGCATGTCTTAACATGCATCTTGTATCTTGTTTCAACTATGTGTTTGACTATGCCTTCACTTATGCCATCAACAATGCCATCAACTATGCCATCAGAACTAAGAAAAGAAATGCAAATTTAAATTAGCTGATGGATTATGAAGACCTTACATAAAAAGAAGCAGAAAGGCAAATAAAACTAATACATAAAACACACACATGACAGAAAACCAACAAATGTATACCTTATAAGCCACATTAACTCAAGAGGAATAAAGATGACTTGACAAACCTTCTCTAAGGAAACAATGCTCTTTTGTCTTATTTTGTCTTCCGGTCAAACGTCTTGTGACCTGAATCTCTCTTACACTTACTTACACTTACACGATGTGTTTTTAAGTATATATTAAATGACGGATTAAACATATGAACACTGCCTCTGATGGCAACTACAGTACAAGCAATAAAATAAACAAAACTAAACTAAAAATAAGCAAGCACATTTTTAAAAAACTGTAGAAAGGACTCACAAAATTAACGTAATGACAAAAAGTTAACAAAAAGAATAAAAATGAACAAAAATGACAAGAAAAATTTAAAACATCTGCAAATTAATATAATAAATATCAAATACAAAATGATATAATAATGATACCAATCATCTTTCAGTTAAATGTCAGGCAAACAGATAAAAAGTAGGCAAAAAGTCATAAAAGATTGTAAAGATTTTTCACCACAGTTTGTGATCCACAACAAAATGGTTCATGAAATGTAAGAAAAACAGCAAATTGGCAAAATATAACATGTAATTAACAAAACTGTGCAAAAATAATCCACAAAACAAACTAAATAATTCACAAATTATGCAAAATAATTCACAAAAGGAGCAAAAATGAACAAAATAATCAAGGCATTGAAAGAAAAAAAATTCTAAAATGATAAACAAAGTATAATCCAATATTTTTTTTCTTGTGTCTAAGTTTGGAAAAGCAGCTTTTACCTATATTAATGTAACGCTAATGTGTCATGATGGAGTACTGGAGGATGTATATTAGGTGATTATGATTCCTGTTCTCTCTGAACTCTTTGTCAAATCACTATAGCTTTATGTGGTTCTTTAAACTCGATCATCAGTTAAGATATGTTAATTCACATTTATTTCCTCTATTTAATGAACATGCCATATTTCAACAGCTCTGCCATTCCCAGGACCCAGGTTTAATTTTGTAATTCAAATCTTATATTGTCATAAATCACACAGCATATTTCATATTACTTCAGCATATGACTTTGTACCCTGACTGTGCTGATTGTGTTACTTTGACTAAGCAAAAATAAATTATTCTTGTTCTTCTTGTCATGTGGTTATTACTGGAAATCTGAAAGAAAACCTACATTTATAACTGGAATCTGATTTTTGTAGCATGCATACAGATAAACACACTCACACAAAATATATTTGTCCCTTTTTTACTTTAGAGTTTGCTTTAATTTGATTTGCAAATAAATTACATACAAAATGTTGAAATATTTTCAGGTTGCAGGTAATACTACAGTTGTCTTTTTGTCTTGTGACTTTATGTCTCACTTTGTGTTCAACTTGGTGTGTATTTTAGAACATTTTACAGAAAATGCTGAGCATTCATTAGTTATTTATATTTATTCATGTTTTGTAGTTTTTCTTTTATCTTGTTTTAACATATGGTGTGTACTTAGGTCTTAACTTGTCTCGCATATAATCTTGTCTTTTGCCTACTTATCAATGATTTAAATAATTACTTAACAAAGACGTCTACTGAATAAAAAAATGAACAAAATATCAACTTAATCACAATGACAAAACAAAGCAACACATTAATAAAAAATTAACAAAAATAATAAAAAAGAGCAAATAATAATCAAGACACTTAAAAAACTGAGCAAAATATTCAATTGTGGAAAACACATAATTAACACAAATTAACAAAATAAGCAACAAAATCAGCAAAAGTGACCAAAATGACCATGTAAGTTTAAAAAAGAACAAAATTATGAACAAAAACTAAACAAAAATTAAAATTAGCAACAATATAAGTGAAAGGGACAAAATTAAGCAACAGTGATAAAACAAAAGTCAATAAAGATAAAAAAAATAAAGAAAATAAGCCACAAAATTGAAGAAAACCCAACAAAATAAGCAACAAACATATTGAAATAATCAAGGAAATAAACAAAAATGACCAACATAGCGGTTTGTATGGGGCCCTTATAAATTCCACATTATTAAGTTACACACGCCTTCACTAGATTTTAATGAGATACTCTTTAGCTTGTATTCAAGTATTTCAGCTTCTAGTTGAGTCATTAGAATTCTAAAGTAACAGTACTTTGACTTGAGTACCATTTCTGTGTACACACCACTGGTCCCTACAGCCATAGCCATAGTAAACAACGTGCCTCGCTGAGATGGAAATGCTGTTGTTGTTGTTGTTGTGTTATGTATGTGTGCATCCTTGTTAAATGTGCGTCGTGTCCACTGTTCATTCAGGACCAAAGATCAGTCTTCAAACTTAAACCATTACCTTTTTTTATTTATCATTATAATAATCAATACTAACCAATACTAATTGTAGCCATATATTCCAGCTGTTAGTATTATATAGGATTTCCAGTCATGTTGCTATATTTTGCCAACACGTTGCTTCATGTTTTGGCTCATCTATACCCTGCTTGTTTACTGTTGCTACACAGACTCTCACATTCTGGTATAATGTTTTTCAAAGTCCAAGTGCAAATACATATCTGGCAACCTGACAGCACAGTTTGGGCTGCAGTGGGCGGCGTAGTTCACTTTCACTTTGGACGGTCTTATGTGTCAGTTCCACCATTTCTGAATCCACAAATAAGCAGATCACTAAAGTGTGTGTATCTGTGGAAACAAAACGTGCAGGATCCTTAAAACAGAGCACCTCTTTATTGCCTACTGATTAAGAGAGTGACAGTGAGTTAATCATAAATAAAGTCATCATACACTAAGATATTGTTTCGTACCAAACACTGCTTATCAGCCTGTGTACAAAACACTTATAAAACACAAATATGGGCTTCAAATATGACATGTGAAAACAAAGACACAGGATTAATAACATAATAAACAACAGAAAGGTGACTGTGATATTTTAAAGCAACACATTTCATGGTTTCAAAATACTGTAGGTGGAGGTGGTACTAACATTAATGTCAGCTGACTGAATTATACCAAAAATGCTTAACAGTAAGGATGAAAATCAGCAAAACAATACAGTATTCTACAATTTGTAATGTATACTATCATCTTTCAGACAAATGTCTGCATTTGCACTGTAACAGATAAAAAGCAGACAAAAATCAATTAAAGTAAAATTTCATTTTTAAGTACATGCCTTGTGACCCACCCAGAGTGAGTCCAATCAATGGCAAAATGAACAAAATGTATAAGATAATACAAAAAAAGAACAAAAATAATGAGCAAAATGTTCAAAAAGCATCAAAATAACCAACAAAGCTAGCAATTCAATTAAGAAGCTAAACTAAATGTACAAAATAATATGGAAATCAAGTAAAATAATCAAAAAATGGAACAGAAAACAAATTATGTCAAAAAGGAACAAAATAATTGATAAAACAAAGAAAAATGAACAAGATAAGCCCTTGGCTTGCTCTTGGTGGTTCTGTTGGTTTACTCTCTGTACAGTCATAAGATTTCTGCCTTGAATTGTAAAGCGCCTAGAGATAATCGGCGATTATGATTGGTGCTATATAAATAAAGTTTGATTGATTGATTGATTGAAATGAGCAAAAGTGAACAAAATAACTATCATAAACATAAATACAATAAATTAACTGTAAAATGTGCAAAGTCATCTGCAAAACAAAAAAATAATCAACCAAATTATACAGACAATAATTACAAATAGCCAAAAATGAGCAAAATAGTCAAGAACAACGAGTAAAACAATAAACAAATGACAACCCAAACCCAAAACCCTCCTTTTTTGCATCATTTATATTTAAGTAGAATATAGTGTTTCCTATGCAAAAAAATCCCCTCATATTTATTGTGAACCTGCTATAAAGAAGTATATATGATGACAAAATGAAGATGACCTGTGGTGTTTAATAACTTTAATTAAAATCAGATAGTATACATTCATAAAAATGTAAAACACTCCAAAAATGAACAAATTAATCAACAAAACAAAGAGAAAGTGAACATATAACTACATTTAACAATTAAGAAACTGAACAAATTCACAAAACAAAATACATAAAATACATAAAAATTGCCAAAAATGAAGGAGCTAATAAAAAAGATATACAAATTTGTAAAATAATAAACAGAGGAAACCCATGAGAAGGGTTTCATAACCCATTATTGATCTTGATCTTAACTTAGGGAAAAGTAGCTTTGCCTGAACCAACAGAATAACTGAATATAGAAGATAAATGATAATTACCATATTAAAACTGTATTGTAATTGCATATACTATGAGTTAAATACTTCATCATGTAACATCATGTAAAAATCAGGGAATATATGACAGAAGTACTGCAACCATGACATGGCCCAGCTTATATACGTAGATACCATGATTTATTGGAAATCTTTAATAAAAGAAAACTTTTTTTCTGCATCAGTACAGTTATATTTTTGGTAGAAAATGGAGTTTTCTATGCAGGAAAAACCTTGATATTTTATTGTACACCTGCTAGAAAAGAAGTGTATATGATGACAAAAGGCAGATGACCTGTAGTGCTGAACAACTTTAATTAAAGTCAGATAATGTATATTTATGGAAAAAAATATAATCATATTATGCACATAAAGTAAACATTTCTGACATTATCGTTGCCTCATACCTGAGTAAAGACACAGTACTCTGTAGAACCGGTAGGTAATACTTTAAATGAAATGTCAAACAAAAGCCAAAACCTGGGCAGCCTGGCATTTTGTACACAAGAATGTTGCAGTAATAAAGGCATCCATACATCAAAAGTGAAGTCTAACTGACAACTGGTATAGAGTAAGTCCAACGGTAAATGAACCAGACTAAAAAATTATGATACGGTTGACTTTGTAATCTCTTGGAAGACTGATTCTGTAAAAGTGCTGTTGTAACATGACAAGTGCAACATAACCATTCCTTTGTTCCCTTCTTTTGATGAAAACAATTTCAAACTGCAAAGGGTGTGGGATAGATTGAAGCTCCAGACACTGAATTTCCATGGGACTTGTCACGGCTCACTGATTTGATGTAACTCATCTTTTTGTCAGTAAAATCCTGGTGTATCGATAATAGGATTTATCTTATTTGATGTTAAAAAACCCACCGCCATCAGTTAATATTATATTACAAAATGAAAAGGTCAACAAACTAAAAAAAAAATGCCCTCATGAAAATCACGTCCTTCAGCTCTTGCCCTGATAACAACTTAGGGGAGTATGCACTAATGGGAGAACAGGAGGTGTGGAGATAAGTAGATGTATGTGTGGAGCTCGGTGGCTTTTAGTGCGGTCATATATATGGAAATCTGTCTCTGTCAGTCTTGCATTTTTTCAATAGACCTGAAGCGATGGCCTTCACTGCCCTTAAGGTCTCTGTGCAGGTTGGGTTGATCAGAGATTCAGGCAGGAGGAAACCAAAATATCCTGTATCTCTCAACTCAAATGCAAATGCATAAGGGATGCCGTTCCTATAGGCCCAGTCTATGGAGCTGCCTGAGCTGACATCTGTGAAGAGTTAATAAAGAAAATGTTACAATGTTATACAAGTGTCCAAAATTCTTTTAGAATTCTGCATTTTATGGCTTGTTATGTCACAAATTACAGCAATTCAAAATGTTTTTCTTTTCGTCCATCCTTTTGATCGATATCTCAAGACTGACAGTACTAAGCAAGTTCAGGTTTTCACATTTTATTGTGTACCATACGCAAACCTCAAACCCAATAAAGACACATTTTCACTGTAACTGAAACTTTTAATATTAGTTAAATTCAGTCATGAAGCACTGTACTTAAAGATATGGGTCTCTTCACACAAAAGGAATATAATATTCATAATTATATGTTCATGAATGTATGACCACCTGTGAATAATTGTGTTTTTGTCACCTTGTAGTCTATATAATACCTTATAATGTCTACAGAGGGATGGGTCTTCATCCACAAAATCTCTCATGTTCCTATAGTAGCTCAGAACAAACATGGACTTTTTCAAAGCCTTTCACATTTCTGCAGCCATGGTAAACTCACTTTAGATTAAACCCACTTGGCTGAATAGGGGGAGGGGGGACTGAGTTATTTTGCACTCTCCAAGTTCACCACTAGATGCTGCTAAATCCTACACTAGATGCTGCTAAATCCTGCCAAAATTTTGGGGTGCGCTTTAGTAGAAGTAGAAAGCAGCAGAA
>JAQQAE010012656.1:0-13075 GCA_029823295.1 Pseudamia nigra | reverse complement strand
GGTCCAGAACGGATTAATTGGTTTTACATGTATTCCTATGGAAAAAGTCTCTTCGGATAACGAGAAATTCGGATACCTGGCGTGAAACCGGAATGCATTAAACTCGTTGTCCGAGGTACCACTGTATTTATTTTTGGTCATTGTCTCGAATAGTTTTTCTTCCTCTTTCTTCATTAGATTATTCTTCATTTTGTCATCAGTTTTGTTCATTTCCATTCAATTGTATTTCCCTGCCCGTTTTGTGAAGATTTGTTCATTTTCCTTATAGTTTTACCTTTTTTTCACTTTGTGGATGACTTTGTTATCATTGTTGTCATTTTTGTTTATTACACTGAGAATTTTGTCATTTTGTTTGTTTTTTAATTTTACTTTTGTTCAGTTTCGTGTCATTTTTGATTTCTTTCTTCATTTTGGTTCATGAGAATCACTATCATGATAAGCTATCTAGTTAAATTTCACTTGTGCTGATTTTGTGCATTTATTATCTTCATTCTTGCTACTTTCGGTGATTTAGTGCTGATGTAAACAAGTTAAATCTTCATTCTTGTACATCTTACGACTGAAATGCATTAAAAGTGACAGAGCAGCTGCAATGTTGAAGGTGTTACAGATTAAATCACTGGTTCAAACAGTGACTCGGACATGACACATTATGTCATACGTGAATGATACGCAAAGTGCTGATTTTCTGACGGCACCTCAAATTGCCGGGCTGCATGTGATGAAGGGCGGTTGCGTCACCGACTCGGCAGCGGGACAGACGAGTGGCGCAGATGGAGAGTCAAAACAGCCGCAAACACAGCGGAAACAACGGCGGGAATCCTTCAGAATAAAATCCCATCTGGGTTTTATCGAGAAGACGACGCTCAGGGTTGTTGTTTGTTAAAATCGGGCGCAATTGTCTTGAATTACTTAATTATTTTGTCCAGTCTTTAGATCATTTCGTTGTCTTAATTATGTTTGTGATTTTTGTTCATCGTTTTATTCCTTTGTTCATTTTCTTCATTATTTAGGCTACATTTTGCGGATTGTTTTGCTATGTTTTCATTAGTCTTTTCATGATTTGATCAATTTGTTCGTTTTTGTTTTTTTATTTTTGTGCATTTTGGTTCATTATGGTATCATTTTGTTCAGTTTAAGAATTATTATGTTTATTTTCGTATGCCTTTTGTTGAATTTTTGTTCGTTTTGGTTCATTTTGTTTCTTGTTATGTTAATTTTCATGATTTAGTTGTTCGTTTTTGTGCATTTTACAAATTAGGTTCTGTTATGGTAATTTCTGTCGATTTTTGTCGTGTTTTCAGTTTTGTTCATTTTGTGGACTGATTTGTTTATTTTCTTCATTTTCTCAATTTTGAACATTTGCTATATGGCATTTTGTGAATGTTGGCGATGGCTATGTTGTATTAATCTTGCAAAAAGGACATACATAATCTCAGTCTGTCTTTACAGGTAATACAATATAAAATAACATTATTTTCTCAATGTGTTTCATTTTTTGTATATATACTGCTTATATTGTTAATGCAATGTTGTGAAGGGTTGTACTTACACATTTCACACAGTAGACATACTGCATTTTGTACAGGCCAGGGTGATTAGTATAGTCCAGTAAAAAATCACAACAGCAAATGGAAGAAACCTCAGGAATATTAGTTACAACTAATTCCTTTAAAAAGGTGTTGGCATGTCAGGCTTCCAAACTAGATCTGACAAACGGATGAGTAATAAGTCCATGTGGGAGGATATTAATTTGAAATTTGCCTGCGGATGTCAGTGCGCTCTTCCTGTGCGTCTTGAGTCGCGATCCTCTGGCTCAGATACCGATCAGCCGTTGCTTTGGCAGGACAGCGGAGCATGAACGCTCCTCACGTGGGGATGTACCGCTTTTCTGACATCTCCAGGGTTTTCCAGGAGGCACACGCAGCTTTCGGCTACGTATCTGCCACATTCAAGATGTTTGAGCGCTTGGGGGAATAATCAAGTGAGTCTTTAGTTTACAAGTTTGAGAAGTGGATTTATTCTGATGCAGGACAAGGTGTGAGTGCCGCCCTACAGAGAAGGATCCTACCTCCAGAGACGGATCCGACCATCTCCGTGCGTAAAATCTGCAGAGAGGGATCCTCTACCTTCTCCGAGTACGGGTTAGTGCGTAAAACCCGCAGGGGAAGGATTCGACCTCCCCCGAGTTCAAGTCTGTGCGTAAAATCTGCAGGAGACGGATCCAACCTGCTCTGAGTCAGGACAAAATCTTCAGGAAAACGATCCTACTGGCTAAGAGTCAAGGTTTGTGCGTAAAATCTGCAGGATGAGACGCGGAGAGGAGGAGAACGACTGGGATATCACGGTAAGGTTTGTGCCGACGGCGTGATTTTCAGTTTTTCACCATGGAGGAGAAGTTCAATAGACTCATCTTCATCCCCATTGCGGCGGTGCTCTTCTTGATGATCGGCTACCAGTACGTGTGCCCGGCGGACAGCAACACCTGCTACTTCAGAGGAGACGACAAGGGGCTGTTTCAGCGCTACTCAGCCCGGTTGGAGTTAGTTTACACGGAGCCGGAGGGGGATGAGGACCTTCCCTCTAAAATCCCGTCCAAATATAACTTCACGGAGCGAGACCTGGACAGACGCATCGACTTTAACATCCGCGGGGATGATGTGATGGTGTTCCTGCACATCCAAAAGACAGGAGGGACCACGTTCGGGAGGCACTTGGTGAAGAACATAGAGTTGGAGCAGCCGTGCGACTGCATGCCGGGCCAGAGGAAATGCACCTGTCACCGGCCGGGGAAAGCCGAGTCGTGGCTCTTCTCGCGGTTCTCCACGGGCTGGAGCTGCGGGCTACACGCCGACTGGACCGAGCTGACGAGCTGCGTGCCCGTGGTGATGAACAAGAGAGACAAGAAGACCCAGGACCAGAAGAGCAAGAGGTGAGGACAGGTGTTCACTTTACATATTCAGATAGTCGCCGAGACCTGGATCAGATGCGCAAAAATGACTCCATGATGAAAATGTTGCTGTCAGTATTCGAATGCATGTTAAATCCTTATTTTATTCAAGCTTAAAGGGTAAGTTTGGTCCTGAGTCCAAGTTGAAGAACCTACATAATTACTGGTCTTTGTGAATTTTAACTATAAGATGCAACAAGACAAAAAGAAAAGGACGTAAATAAGACAACAAAAGTCGCCACCAAAAGCGATGTAAAGAATACAAAATAATGATCACAAAAAACCTCAGAAAACATCATAAAAGATACAAAAAGGTCATAAAAGACACAAAAATGCTAAAGATGAAAACAGATGAATAATATATAACACTAAAAGGAAAAAAAGAACAACATTACAAGCACAAAAAGGAAAAGGTGACATAAAGCAACATAAAAGATGCTAAAAGATGAAAATACTATAAAAATCACCAAAGGCAAAAACAGTGTAATAGACCAAAAAAGGCAAAAAACTGTTAAAGGTGCAAAACAGAAAAGTATGTAAAAGGACACAAAACACAAAAAATTATGCTAAAACATGGGAACAACATAAAAGATGCAAAAAAAAAACAGTGTAAAAGATGCAAAACCCACAAGAACAACATTAAACACAAAAATGGAATTGATGTGAAAAGGCAGAAGAATGAAAACATGAAAGACAAAAAACAAGAATAATAAGTGATGTTCTGTATTTTGATTTAATATGAACAACCTGCCTTCGCTCAAGTCAGCTGGGATAGGCTCCAGCACCCCCCCCGACCCTCACGAGGATTAAGGGGTAGAAAATGGATGGATGGATGAACAAAATCTGAATTCCTACCATTAGAGAGACAAAAAATGGTATCATGAGAAATCACAATAACCATAATTATCAATGGCCCAGTTCTACACTCCACCCACTGCTTTTACCCACAGCCCCATTAAAACAGTGTTAAATGTACATGCTAATTTACTAAACTCATTAAATCATTATCTTATTTACATATTAAATTATTCACTCACTCATGTTTAATTCTCCTGCAGAATGAAATACATGGTTGAATGAATCAGTGCCTGCACAAATGACAAACCAAAAATCACATTAAATAGTGGAAATTAATCTAATTAACTAACTAATGTGCTTATTTAACAAACCAAACAAGCAGAGTGATTTTATTTACTCATGTGGATATTGGAAAACTGATTTATACCAATAACAATGATCTGTTTGCAGCAGTAATCCATACACTCTATGATAGAAGAGCTGAAAAATCCACATAGCATAGTGTTTTTCTGTATTCTGCTATTGAAATCTAAAAAAAAATGCATGCATAAGAATGAGGATTGAACTAATTTTGTTCAATATAATCACTAAATTAAAACAATGAATAAAATCACAATGAGAATGAACAAACTGATAAAATTCATGAAAAATAACAAAAATAATCCACAAAATTCACAAAAATAAACAAAATAATCCAAAAAAAATGGACCAAAGTGAACAAAAAACTAAGAAAATGAACAAAAACAAACAAACAAACAAGAAAATTAAGGAAAAATAAAATAATTCACAAAATAAACAAAAAGTTTAAAATACCCACTTACAAAATAATGTACGGAATTATGAATAAACTAAATATTTCACCAGTTGGACAAAAGGGAAACAAATTCGCAAAAAATCCGAAAAAAGAAAGGAACATGATAAAAGAATGCACAAAATGAGCCGAAAAAAATCCAAGCCAAGCAAAGCCAAGAGGATTTATGAAAATAATAATTAAAAAAGATCATGACATCCACAGAACGAACAAAAGTGTCCTTCCCAACCACAAAATAAATCAATAAATAAATAAATAGATAAAAAATGAGCAAAAACAGCCAAAAAAATGTATGCAAAACAACAAAATTATGCACAAAGTTCACAAAGAACTTAAGATTATCCACAAAATATGCAAAAATGAAAAGAGAAAGATGAAAATAACCACAAAGTTCTGAAAAATGAACAAAATAATCCACAAAATTCACAAAAAAAAATCCACCAGTTGAACTCAAATGAACCATAGGGGAAAAAATGTAAAAAAAAAAAAGATCAATGTGTAATAAAATTCACCAAAATCAGAAATGATTAAAAATAACAAACATTCATTTACAAATGGGAAAAAAGGCTCCATAACAGCTGAGCTTTTCTCTGTGGTTTAAGCTTTAAGATCCTGAATATGTGCTACATGGGTCATTTTTCTGTCCTTTTGTACATCAAGATTGTATTAAAAGAACAAAGCAGTATATAATGTTGAACTGTTCTATCATCTTGTAGGAGGAATCATTATTTGAACACTTGGAAAATGATCTGTATCAATAACAACAACATGTTTGATAACTAATGAATTAATCAAGCACCACTGCAGCCACATAGTCTCTTGTTTCAGCCGCTTTGTGCCAGTTCCTCAGATTATTTTTCAATTATCTGACCTTTTTTGCCTCAAGAATTTATTGATAAGGACTGTTTGAGGTGATATCGCTAAAATGTTCTTACACTGGAAGTTTTCCTATCAATTGATCCAAAATTAGCAGGTAAATATCCAACTATTGTGTTTCAAAGGCTGATTTCTGGTCCTGGGTGAAAGCTGACGAAACTAAGCAGTTATTTTGTGGTTTGAAGTTATTAGTAAAAATGCAACAAGATGAAGATGATGAAAAAAAAAAGCCAAAAGACACCAGAAAAGACGCAAAAAGATGCACAGACAAAAATGACATGGATGATGCAAAAAGACAACATTTTTTTTCTTAAATTTAAGAGACAGAAAAAGCAGATTTTTAAGACACAAAACAACAAAATACACCAAAATGTAAAAGATGCAAAAAAAATGAGAAGAAAGACCAAAATGACAAGTAGTGCTGGATGGTATGAACAAAATTTTACATCACATTTAAGACAGTAAAACGGTGAGTTAACAGTTTTCACAATATATTGTGGTTCCGTGATTCATGGCTGCCTTAAAAAAACAAAAAAAAAAATCAGATCCATCATCCATCAGGAGACCACAAGGTCCAGCGTTCGTTTTGCCCACATCACCTGAACACAACATGATATACTGTACCAGGTGACTCCTCGTCTGAGTGGAGTTATTTTTTCCTGTTTTCACGTTGGTTAAAGATGACAGAGAGACACTTATTTGGAATATTTCTAAGCTCTTCGGCATGTAATAGGAACATATCAGCAATTTATGTCACTTCTTTACAATTGCCTTTTTCTTTGCTCGCTTAGATGAACAGAGGTGAGTGCAGGGATGTGGCGTTTTTCTCTACCTGTCCAACAACAGGCATCCACAAAGGTGAATGCAGGTCCAAGGACATAATCCTCCTATGAAGACCCTCAACTCAGAAACACTACCAGGTGTAACACTGGAGCTCTGCGAGCGGGGATTAATGAGCCGCTTCTGAGCAGATTCTGTATTGTGGCTGCATTGTGGATTATTCTGCCTTTAGGAACAGGCCAGCCATAGCAATGCAACAAAATATCTGAAAATATTATAAACTGACGTAGAGTGACAAAAGTGGCCATTGGTGAGGACTCTGAGTAGAACCACTGCTCCTCCACATGAAGAAGAGCCAGTTGAGGTCCGTGAACCAAGGGCAGTAAAGCCTGGCTCATGTGACAATGTTTTAGATGTTACTGAGTAGCTACAGGCAGAGTTTGCAGTATGAATTGAGTTTCACTGTAGTTTTTTCATTTAAGGCGGTTGGCAAAGGTGAAGCCTTTTCTTTCGAGGCAGCATTTCGAAACTGTGATCCATGCCTTCATTTCGTCACGGCTGGATTACTGCAATGCTCTTTACGTTGGTGTTGGTCAGCCTTCACTCTCGTCTCCAGCTCATCCACAATGCCGCTGCGAGCCTTTTAACGGGAGCACGGAGAAGTGAACATATCACACCCATTCTGGCCTCGCTGCACTGGCTGCCTGTGCATTTTAGAGTTCATTTTAAAATTCTTTTATTTGTTTTTAAATGTTTAAATGGTTTCGCCCCGCCTTATCTCACTGAGCTGCTCTCCCCCTACACTCCTGCCAGATCTCTCAGATCAGCTGACCAGCTGCTCCTGGCTGTGCCCAAATCAAAGAGGAAGCTCAGAGGTGACAAAGCCTTCTCTGTGGTGGCTCCTAACCTTTGGAATGACCTGCCTTTAAACCTTAGACAGGCTCCCTCACTGTCCATTTTAAAAACTTGTCTTAAAACACATAGTTACTCCTTGGCCTTCAATCCAGCATAAGACACTGATTTTATTTGCTCTTATTGTTTTAGTGTATGGATTTTATATTATTTTTATTGCTTGTTGTTTTAATTATGTGACCTTTTTTGCGTGAGTAAACTTTTAGTTGTATTTTCTTGTTCTTATTTCTCAGAGTTATTGATTGTTTTTTAATGCATTGAATCTTACTTGTCCCTGATGTACAGCACTTTGTTCAGCTGTGGTTGTTTTAAAGTGCTTTATAAATAAATAAATAAATAAGAGTAAGGGGTCTCAACAGCAGTGCACTCTTCACAGCAGTGTGGACTGTATAGTGCAACTTGAGATAATTATGAATTTTGTCTTCCATTTGTACTCGGAAGCAACTCCACCAACCTGACTTAATTCAATATGGCTTCCACTCACACTACCTGAATGAATGCTACTAATTTCTATGCTGTTAAATCTTTGTCCATCGACATGTTACTCTACCATTTGTTTGCACAAGGGCGTGTATCTTTGTTTGGAAGATGTCTACACACTGAATGAGCCGTCTTTCTAGCAAGTGTAAACAATTTTCTGACTTTGCAACTGGATCTCATTTCCAGTTCTGACCTCTGAGTTCCAAGGTAAATGGAACGTCCCATTACCCAAGCATTATAGGTGTTGTCCAGCTGTGTTCTGTATGATGGTTCAGATAATGATAAAATCACACTGTATACAGAGTGATATATACAGTAGCAGATCATTCCGGTATATTGCCCCAACCTTGATATTGCAAACCCAGGACTTCCACACGGTACGCTAGAGTTCATGACCACCCTCATGCGTTTGCTCCAATTCATACTTAGTGTTTTTGTACGTTTATGGTCTGTCCCCAACCCCTTTTTCCCTTAAGCATAACCAAGTAGTTTTATGCCTAAACGTATCACTACATATCCATGGGGCTAAAAATGATTAAACACCCATTTAGTTAGCCTCCAAAGTGGTTTATTTCGTAATGCTTATACTGTAATTCTTAGTATTAGAGAGAAATAAGGTTTATTTACCTTGACATATTTGGTCAACTTCCTGTCATCTTCCCCATGAGAGTCATGATGCTACTCTGGCGTGTCATGCTTTATTCACGTTTACCAGAAAACAACTTTATTTCTGTTGAGTACTAAGAAATTCAGTATGAATATTACTTCCACAAAGACAGTATGAACCTACAGTAGTTTCACTGTAGTTTATTTAGGTTTTATTACTTTGAAAATGAATATCTTTGACTTGAGGTTTTTCAAGATATTTTTTTTTTTGCAGAGGGCGATTGGTGGATTTTCCTGCAACAACTTTTTCCTGCTCCAAGCTATAAAAATGAATCAAACTCCATCACTATCATCTAACCAGTCATTTACTCAAAGTGCAAACCGTAGAATCAAATCCACTGTTTCGTTTAGCCAAAGCAAAAAAACAGTTTCCAACTCAATCACCATACTATAATTTGATCAATGTAATTTGGTGTAATGCACTGCCATTTTCATTGACAAATGTTTACCTTTGGACAGATTACCTTTGCCTTTTGAAATGGACACTAACGCTACGTCCATACTGCAGGTCTTAATGCTTAACTTTTTTGTGCGTGGTTATTCACATCATACTTTAAATGTGACATCCATCAGACTCCGGTGTGAACAGCCTCAGGCTCTGAAGTGACCCGCATGCACAGAAGTTGTGAAGTCACATGCAGGGCACTGTGTTTATGGAAGGAAATTTGGATGCTGAACAAGTCAGTGTGTGTGTGTCAATTTTGAAGTTGTTGTGCAGTCTGAGCCGACAAAATTATGACAGAGTGATTCCGAGCCCATTGTTTACATCTAATTTTGCAACGTCCTGCCTCCTCCAGCTCAGAATTGTTACATCTGTCTCACTTTAATGAGGTAAAAGTTGGATGAAATGCGACATGACCATTCAGACTGAGGTCGCTTTGAAAAACATCAGATATGTATCCAGTTCAGGGCACATATGGAAGTGGCCTGGGCCTTATTTGAAAAAAATTGGATTTGTGCTGTTCAGACTGTCAAGGAAAAATCAGATATGGGTCACATATGGCCGAAAAAAAAATTCGGATTTTGCCTGCAGTTTGAACTTAGCTTAATTGTCACAGTGGAGTTAAGTTCTTGTGAAGACAAAAGAAACATTTCAATCAGAATTATGGCGTCGACACTTGAACTAGTGCTCTCCTCCATACATGCTCTTATTGTCATGTAACGTCATGAATAATGTTAATAGTCAACCCAACTGCAGAAAAGCCATCAGACACACTGTTTTCCTCATGAGAAGCTCTGTTTCCATTTCGGTTAATTACAGCAGCGCAGCAGCTAAGCTGAAGGCAGTAAATCACTTAAGAAGGCCAAGGTCCTCCGAGGTGTGCCTCCTGCATGCCCGAGTTAATTTGTCCTGCTCTTGGTTCAGGGAGCAAATCTCCATATGTTACGGAGAGCGGACAAGGTGCTGACGAGGACAGGGAGTGTCTTCGAGGATCCCTTCAATCCATTAGCAGTCCGGACGCTGGCCATCACACAGTTCATTTAATGCGTAGACAGAGTTGTGAAGAGACACCTCGCAGCTATTTGTGCATCGAGGTGATCGACAACACTCAGAGACAATCACCTCTCATCAACATCCACACTATGATCTACATGATTAGAAACACGGGGTATGTGTACTGAAATACAACAATATTATGAATATAAATATGAAGGACTCGTTACTGCTTTTCACAAACTTAATGGTTAGAACCCAGAATGGGCTGTGGAACATTTTCTGTTCACCTATTGGTTTATTTTATTGTGTTTTATTCTTTTTTTTTTGTGATTTTTCCAGTTTTTATGCTCAGATGAATGAATATTTTATTAATTTTATGTGATTATTATATGTTTATTCTTTTTTTATTCTGTATTCAGTTTGTGATTTTGTGATTTTTTTTGTCCACTTTCGATATCTTGTATTATTTTGTACATTTTTCAAATTATTGTAGTGTTTTGTAAATTACACATCATTTTATTTTGTTCATTTTCTTTTGTTCATTTTAGCTTATTTTGTGGGTTGTTTGTATTGTTCTTGTTTGTTTGTGTATATTTTTTATTTTTGGAATTGTTGTCTTTATTTTTGTTCATTTTCACAATTTCTATTTTGTTCATTTTTCCTAATGTGTTTTGTTTTGATATTTTGCAAAAAAAATTATCGGTATACAATTTTTTCTTTTCTATTTATCCTTTTTGGTTCATTTTGTGGATTTTGTTCATTTCTTTAATCTTCATAGTTTTTGTACATTTTGTTCATTCGTATTCACTATCGTTTTGTTCATTTTTGTTCATTTTGTGGATTGTTTGTTCGATTCTTGTTTATTTTATATGATTTTTCCAGATGATTTTGTTCATTATAGTTATTTTGGTCAGTTTTTGTTCATTTATGATCTTTTTCTTGAACATTTTGTTAATCATTTTCTTATTTTTTTTGTTTATTACCTTGATTCATGTTCATTCAACTTTTTCATGACTTAGTTCATTTCAGTTTGTTCTTATGTTGCACACACCAGCTTGTTAGCATCAATTAGGGATGGCTGTGACTCAGTAGGTAGAGCAGGTTGTTCATGAACTGGAAGGTTGGTGGTTCAATCCCTGGCTCCTCACGTCCACAGACCAAAGTGCCCTTGAGCAAACCCCAAGTTGCTCCCAGTGACTGTTCACTGGTGTACAAATGTGTGTGTGTGCCAATAGCTGAATGGAAATCAGTGTAAAGTGCTTTGAGTGCTGTAGGGTGGAAAAGCCCTATAAGTGCAAGACCATTTACCATTAATTAACGCAAAATTAGTTAAGTCTTAAATGTCTTTTATGTTTAAACAGCCTTACGACATTTATAATGACTTTTATAATGAAGTCTGGGTCCAGATTTCTACTTCTCCTGAATTAAATGTGGTTTTCTTTTAATTACCCCTTTCCCTGTCAGGGCAGGTGTTGATTGTAGAGTCACGTTTCCACTCACACATCATGAGCAGATAATTATCGTCTCAGAGTGTTGACTTACTCATGATTTTTTTGTGGTTTCAGCAGCAGCTCTGAAGCCGGTCGATTATGCAGCTCCACACAGCGACCCACAGAACATGATCCGGGCTGAGCGTATTGATAAGCACTTGCTGATAATCTGATACTTGACTGACTCACGCAGGGAGAGACTCGTCCTGCCGGGCTTCTCCTCAGGGAGGTCGAAGGTCATCAGCAGCTCTGCAGCACTGTGCCGCAACCAATTAGGCATTCAATGTCTCGCTCAAGGACGAATTCTGTAGATTTATGTTCAACAGCCAGGGTTATAACAATAGTAGAGAGAGCGGGGACATGTGGGCAAAAGAAGCACATCATATAAGTAGATACTGATAATTAAAATGATAGTTGTCACCACACCGGGGTAGTACTCAAGTACATTTACTCCTTTATATGTACTTGAGTAGTTTTTCCACATAAAATGTACTTTGGAGAGTAATTGTTCTGTAGAATACTTTTATTCAGTTACATTTTGCTCCACCTCAATGAGTAGGTGTCAAACAGATTGAAATAAAAAAACTCAAACCTATCAAATGAAAAACATTAAGCAAAATTATCAAGCAAAATATCAAAATAAATAAACTATGCACCAAAATGAACAAACATGCACAAAAAATAATCACAAAAAGTAACAGAATGACCAAAGTAACAAAATCATCAAAACAAAACTGAGGAAAGCAGTCAAGTAAATTGTACAAATGAATGAAATAAGCAATAAAATAGGCATAAAAGAAGAAAAGTAACAAAAATGAATATAATCAAGAAATTGAACAAAGTAATTAAAACTACGACTAACACAATGAGCAAAAAATGATCAAAATTATTAAAAATGTGATCAAAAATGAAGAAAAAAAGCTAAAAATTAGTAAAAAAATGAACAAATCAAGAAACAAGGTAAAAAAGACAAAACAAAACATTAAAATGGACAAAATCAATCAAAGTGATCAAAAATAATCCTGAAAATGAACAAAAAAATGACTAAGGCACCAGTCTGAAGGCAGGTTATGAGCTTGTAATAAATTCCATATTGTGGAGTTACTCACAACTTGAGTAGTTTTTTTTTTTTTTAATCCGGTACCTTTTTACTTTTGACACTCTAATGTCAATGCAATATGTTGTACTGTACGTGTCCAATTTTCAACAGCACCATGTGTCATTCCAAAGGCCACCTGGGATCAAATTCAGACCTGAGACTGTGGCAAACGCACAATAATACGCTTTTCTGGAAAAAGAAATGGTCAGGTCAGTGTGTCACAGCAAGAAGGTCATGGGTTGGAACATGTTTGCATGTTCTGCCTGTGTCTGCCCAGGTTATCTCTGGGTACTCCTGCTTCCTTCCACAAGCAAAAACATGCACTAGGGGTTAGGTTGATTGGTCTGAGTGGTTGCTTGTCTATCAACCCTGCGATGAATTGGCTACTCATCCAAGGTGCAGCCTGCCCTCGCCCTAAATCAACTCTAGTGCCCTCCCCGACCCCAACGAATAGAAACAAACAATAGTAACTGAACACAAAACACATTCGTCAAATAAAAATGACAAATGATGATGTCAAAGTACGCATGTAAAAATGCAAAAATGTTAAATATGCAGCAAGAGTCAACTGACATAAAAAATGGAAAAACATGAAAAAAAGATGAAAATGAGGTAAAAACATGTGAAAGTGACACTAAGAAACAACAAAATGTAAATTGAATTTTGACACAAATTGAGGCAAAGGATAACATTAAAAGATGTACCGTATTTTCCGGACTATAAGGCGCATCTAAAAGCCGTCAATTTTGTCCAAATATGACACTGCGCCTTATAA